>JACATO010001086.1:0-261205 GCA_018389105.1 Nautilus pompilius
TTAAAATGACTGAAAGGCGATCGATCAAAACTCTAATCATTTCTCTATCTGTGGCTGACAGGACGGCTGAACCCCTTTTTGCAATGAACGCGGATGCGGCAGCATAATCTTAGAACTCCACTGATTGAAATTAACAGCGTACCTGCGAAAATTTGCGTTTTTTAGTCCGTTTTTTTCCTTTATTTTACTATTTCATTTTCGTGCAAAACTTCTGCGTAATTTCACTTTTCGAATACGAAGATATCCGTTGTGCTGTACACTACGCGAATTAACGTAGCTCGGCTGAACCTCAGCCGTCCTGACTTCTCTGGAATTTTTTACCATATTTTTTAAAACTAAAATGTCTCTCTGTTGGTCGGTTATACGCAGACATGATTCAAAACCAGCGCCCTTTTTTTAAAAAGGGGGAAATCTTACTGCATCTGTTTCTCCCTACAGCCTAGAAAAGGACTAAGGACTCTCTTCCCGAGGGTTCCCGACTTGATGGCGCAGGCCAGACAGCAATAATGGAATAAACCAGTTACGATGGACGAATTAATTTCTGGGATGGAAGAACACGAGCAAACACTTTAACTTTTTGGCGTGCTCTGTTTAAATGCTTGGGGAAGAAAGAGTTAATCTTCGAACGCCGAGCACAAGAATCTCAACGAGCGGCTCGAACATCGGAAACCTTACATCGAGACCGCAAATGATCGGTACTTCAAATTCTTGACTTTTCCTTCGACGTGCTTGTCGGCTCACATCCGGCTTGCCTCGCTTCTGACTTTCAAGGGAGTTAATTAACCCGGCTGCGCCATCAACGCGGTGTTAAGGAGACAGACAATGCGGCGGTGAATAAAGCTTTAACCGTATGTTTTCTGGTTTAATTGGCTCTGCAATTTTTTTAAAAATAGTTTTGATGTTTTAATAAAATTAGCACCAAAAGAGAATCTGACGAGCGGTAAATTGGTCGGAACTGCTGCCCTCCTCATATCTGAGCCGCTTTCCGGTTTCCTTGTATTTTAATAAACTATTCCAGCTATACTCCAGATTTTCTTCCCTTGAGGACTTCATTAACGGAGCTCTACTGGGACTTGCTGAAAATCACGTGGATTCAGGTGGCATTCACGGCCGGGCTGACGTGTTCAGAGAAGAAGGTGGCTCCAACAGCCGCTCCCTTATCGTCCCGATCTCAAAAGACGTGACGCCATCTTTCTCGCGACATTCCCTGCCAGCGGCCGACGTCCGTTATATTCATCCGTGGCCAAGCGGATCTGACAACATGGGTTAACGGTTACAAGCAGAATGTCCGGTATTTATTAGGAGTAAGTGCGCGTTCAGCAGCCTTGAGTGTTTACCACAATGAAGAATCTTGCTCGTAAGAACTCATCACGCTCTGCGTTTCGGGGTGCGCGATGCATTGTGGGATTTCTAGTGGGAAAACTCGTGGTCGAGCGCGCCTCACTGTCGACACAGGTCACGTGGGGTGCGTTTCGGGGTGCGCGATGCATTGTGGGATTTCTAGTGGGCAAACTCGTGGTCGAGCGCGCCTCACTGTCGACACAGGTCACGTGGGGGTGCGTTTCGGGGTGCGCGATGCATTGTGGGATTTCTAGTGGGCAAACTCGTGGTCGAGCGCGCCACACTGTCGTCACAGGTCACGTGGGGGTGGTGCTCCGCGTCAGAGCCGTCACGTGAGCTGCCGCCGAGGAGGAGAACCTCGTTTCAGATGGACAAACATGGCAGGCGGGGGATGTTAGCAACTTTATCGGCGCATTAAGGAACAACGACAAAAAAATATTTAATCTTAGGAGTTTATTTTCATTTAATTTTCCCCCTTATTTTTATTATCGAGACGTATGAATGGAACAACTGCAGAAAGCGGTTCAGAGCTCGAGAGAAGAAAACAGGTTCGCTCTTCTCTCGGCTCGCTTTGTTCGGAGGGTTAGGGTTAACAAAGTGCTGTTCTTCGATTACCTTATCAAAGCAAAACGTCTATTGATCTTCTTCTAATCCACCGGTGATCGATCACCGATACCGTGAGATTTCTTATCCCAACTGGTGGCTGGTTCGCTGTACTCCAAACGTTAATAAGTCAGGTGACAATATCTCTTGTTGTTTAATATTGAGACCGTCTTCCCCCAACGTAGAGCAGATGAAGAAAGATGAGGATGCTTTAAACTTTCGATTAATTTTATTTGGAAGACAAGACTAAATTGAACGGACAGGAGAGAGAACTCTCTCGCACCCTGGCGCCTGTCTAACGGCGCTCTCCGAATGTACAAGCTATAGGAGCAGACTCCTTAATTGAAAGATATTTTTTAGTTGCTCAGACTCCCTGTAGGTGGCGCGGATTGATGTGGTTTAAAAATAAGCTCCCCTACCCGCCATTTTTTTTTCGGTTGTTGCTTTTTGTTGTTGTTGTTGTTGTTCGCCAGCAACACGACACGGTTGCTGTCCCACAACGACCCGGGCGCCCTCTGCCCGCGTGTTCTTTTGGGTCGTGCGCTGCCCGAACTGTGGAATAACTGCCGTAAAACGGCATACAGTGAAACCTGTTCTTGTACGCGGACGCGAAGTCAGAATTTCCCTACGGATAGCAAGTGTTTTTCTTGGGGCTGTAATTAAAAACTTTGCTATTAATGAAGAAATTTGGAGTAAGAACGCACTTGGGTACTGTATCGCCGAAAACCATCAGCAGCACAACTGATCGCCTTCGCCAAGCGAGGATGTAGAAATATGAACTGCAACTAACGCGTAATAAAGAGGAATTGATCGTCCGAGCCGTTTTTCTTTTGACAGACGACGTGCATCACGTTTGATCGGATGGAGATACGGACTTCCGGCTTTCACCATTCGATGGATAACTTCTTCGACAACACCTCCCTCATCCTCGAATCTCAATCCGTTGAAGATAAGGCCTTTAAGATACGTTTGAAAAAATGGGCTCGGGATCCATGCGAGTTCAACAATCGCTGTAAATATTTGGTGGGTTACTGGTGTCCAAACGTCCCCTCGCAATAGCTGTCTTCTTAGCTGCAGGCTGGCGCAATTCGCGACCACAAGACCATCAAGTTGGCGAAACTTTATGGTTGGATTGAAACGCTAAAAGCTTCTTCGGATCGACTCCTACTTGTCGTGATTTATAAGGTTTCCTTTTCGGAAATCGTAATTTCGCAGTAGATTTAAAATTGTCACACGTTTCGGCTTTAGTCATTTTGTCATTAGTAGGTGCGCGACCCAGGTCTCTCTGACGCTGTCACGACAATAACGGCTTAACTCGGTTCTGTCAGGCAAAATTAGGAAATTCTAGAGTGGCGCAATACTTTTGGTGTCGGCTGTACTTACGGACTCGGCTAAGGAAACTGCAGGCGGGGAGCTCGTTTCTATGACAACAGTACGAGGAAGGCCAAATGCGCTCGCACCATTTATTACCCATATGGATTCTCCACATGAATTTGTATTTGTGTATTTTATTCTATATCGGCGCCGCTCCTGAGGCTTAAAGACTCGCTGTCGAGTTCATTACTTCTCTCTTCTGACTTTTGTTCTGAGTTTCGACTCTAAATGGAAACTAGGAGATTTATTGAATACTGGTGTCTATCAAAGAAACAATATAAATAAGTAATAAAATATATACAACATTTATATATACACACAATGTATTATACTCCATACAAGCCTGCCACGCTTGTATGGCACTTTTCTCAAACGTATTTTGGTTGAGGAAGACCCGGAAATTTCGGAAAGATACCCAAAATGACAACGTTGCACGTGACCTTAAAAGCTAAGACCCACATAAACGTCTCGCTTAATCTGCGTTAATCTTTGCCGCCGACTCATTACAGTTTTCTCCATAAATGTCCATGCTGCCGGTTTACGTCAGTTCAGGAATTCTTGGGCGTCGTTTGGTACCAGATATGGCGGTTCAGTCCAGGGCCGTCATGTTTTTCGTCACTGCCGGACCAAACCATTTTTTTTTTTTTTTCAGTAGCGCGATCTCTCTAAGATGACTTCCAAATGACATTCGGCCATAGAATTTCCGGCACAGTTCGCAGGGGAGGGGTTAACAATGCGCATGCGACGGGTAGCACGAAGTCGCAACTAGAGCTTGAACTGACGGTGTCGAGTTCCATTCTACGGACTAGTCAACGTTCTGCCTATAAATCAGTGGTGGATAAGCCGGAGTCTGGAGACAAGCTGGGAAATAATTCTGTTAGCTGCTCTCTCTCCCCCCCCAACAAATCGATTTAGTTGGGGGAGCCTGATGGTGTTTGTTGGCATTAACTTTGGTCAAAGAACTGATTCATAAATCATCGGTAGTGGTACCATATCCGGTGTGAGTTTCAGGAATGAGATCACCACATCTGTAGTCGTCGTCCCTCTGGCCAAAACACAACGCTCCAGCTTCATCTTTATGGATGACAACACCCGCTAGCACCTCAGATCCGCAGAATCACACGGTTTGGCCTGCACGATCTCTAAACTCAATCTGATTGCAGATGTCTGCGACGTTCTAAGAGACGTTTTCGTTGTCGCTAATTACGTTGAACGTTTCTAGATCAACTGGAAGCGGCCCTGGTGGAAAAAATAGCACAACAGCTGGATCGAATGAACTGATCGATATCAAGACATGTACTATCTAGTATTGGGATCAATGGTGGTCACACACTTTATTAAGCCCCTTTCCGCCAATGTCGATATGTTTGTGCTCATTTCAGACAGCCGTCTTTGACCAACAATGTAGCCTGGATTCTTTAGACATCAAGTCTTTTAAATGAAGAGTTTAGATCAACTTGTAGGTCTTCTTCAATCAGAATCTGAACAACGCAACAAAATGCACTTGCTTACTTTTGGTAAATAGTCTTTCGTGACCAAAGTTCCAAAATAAGTCTGCAGTAAAACGTTTTGCCGTCTATATTATTTCCAAGTGAATGTTGATGTGCATTTAAGTACATGTGATAATAAGTTAATTATATAAGATATATCAGATATTTCATTGTTGAAGCTACGATTATGGCCGCATTCTGTATGCAAAGAATATCACGCTTCGTAAAATATTTGAAATAGATTTAAAATCAGTTGAACGGAAATAGCTAATGTACAAAGAAGTAGTAAACTTTGTATTGTGAATTATTTATTTAGGAACAGATGAATTTTATTTGTTTCAATAAAAGTTTTAGTGGAGAGTTGTTTTCGCAGTATTTTGGAAAAATTAGAACAATGATTTTCGTTTACATTAAAACTAGATGTTTAATCAGTGATGCATTTCCCATCATCTTATTCGTTGTGGCAGAAATGAAGATAACGGGCAGCGATTGCAATCGATTCTTTCTATTGTTTTTATCAAAGTTTCGCATCCTCGCCTTGTAGGGTGTCAGCCAGCCAAGATCGAATCAAATGTTACTTTTGAGAAAATCTTAACCTTTCTCTCGAACTAACCATCTTTTCCCGCAATCAACCTTCTTTTGTTCTTTTAACGACGCATTAGATTCTATTATTGACTGAACTGATTCAAAAAGGAAAATCAGCTGTTGACTTAAGATTCTTGTGTTGTTGTTTTATTATTATTATTATTATTATTATTATTATTATTATTATTATTATTATTATTATTATTATTATTATTATTATTATTATTATTATTATTATTATTATTATTATTATTATTATTATTATTCATAATTGCAGTAATATGCATATGTTTGCTCATCGCCATTTTAAAAAAAAATTTTCGCTGCATCCAAATTAGTCACAGAAATCAAGAAGATGGTTTTAAAGCAGCATACACCTTGAAGTTTCAAGGATTTCGTTCACTTAAAGAAAAATTGTCCTTTACAAAACAGGTCTGCAGTCTGATCAGCCACGACCTGTGATTAGCAAAATCTTTCTCCTTTCCTACTCATCAAGCAAAGTTACGGCGAGAAAGAAGCTGATCTTCACTTGCACATCTTAATTTTCTACTTATCCAAAGCACACCGACTATAAGCTTTGGTTTGGCCTGCGATACTTTTCTGAACCCCTAATTACCTGGCATTCAAAAGACTAATAAAACCACTCTAGATTTTCCGCCCAGTATGAATTCTTCAACGATTTTAAACTAATACCCGATTTCGTAATTATAGCCATTGACAAGGCTGCCAAAGAAAGAAAAAAACGAAAAGCTCTGATTTATAGCAACAGTCGCTAAAGGTTTATATCATCGATGACGTCACAAATAGATCTGCAGCGTTATGCAAAAGACGAAGCTCTGTTGTAATCGATAAGTTGTTTGCATAAATTTATTTCAAAACGAGGCCCAGAATAAACCTTACATTTTAGTGGAAAATCTGTTTATTATTCCGATATCCTGAAATAAGCACCAGTAGAATATTCAGTCTTATCTCGCTTAAAGGGAAATGACCCGCTTTGTTTTTCGTCGGTTGACCAAATTAAAAAAATCTCTACCCCCTTTTCTTTTATTATTATTATTATTATTATTATTATTATTATTATTATCATTATTAATATTATTATTATACTTGTTTACCTGTATAATTCTCACCGTTCGCCGTGGAGGAATCATTAATGAACAGCGTTATTGCTGAACGGACACCATCGCCAGAGTGCTGCATCAGCCAGTCAAGCGCAGATGCTGACGTCATGTGAGTTTACAGATACTGTTATGTGAAGACTTTGCTGCTACATTAGCTCTCGAGGCCCTGAATTCCCTCTTTGGAAAATTTTTAATAAAAAACAAAAAAAAAAACCACACACACACACACCACACACCCACACCAGCTAAAGCATCAAGGGAAGATAACTGGCAAGCCGTAATTCTTACAGAATTCTCTGTTTTTATGAGTGAAGTTCTTTACAGCATATTACAAGCCGATTATCGAAATCGATAAATACACTTGTGTGGCACCGGAGATAGACAAACCTGAATATTTTTTTTATTTTGAATCCATAAAAAATTCCCAATTTTTTTTTTTATTAGTGTAATAAATCCTCTTGTTTTACTTTAGGATGGAAGGAAAAGCGAAAAGGAACCGGTGTCTTGGTTAGTGGAGAAACCGTTTTACTCGACTGCTACATATGGACGCGTTTCGATTGTTTTATACCTGTAAAAGCTGCCCGGAGAGTTTTAATGAGTCTCTCCCCTCCTCTCCTACAGGAATCTCGATGCTTTTCTTTTTTTTTACCGCGCAAAAAGATTAAGTGTGAGAGGAATGTGAGATACAGTTTATTATCTCACTTTGAGTGATGGAGGTATCTTCGAACAACAGTTTCTTGTGCACAGAATGTCTACCATATCCCCTCCCCAGGTCAGCAACGACATGACTCCACTTTTTTCAATAAAGTTACAAAGAATTATTCATCTAAAAGGAATAACTCGCAAAAAAAGATATATTAACCAAACATTTTAGGACAATTTACGAGATTAAAAAAAATATATATTTTTTTTTTATTTCAGATGCAAATAAATTCATTTTTATTGACAGAATACAAAATTATAAAATTCATTTATAATTGTTTTTTACTATTACCATTAAACACGCTCTATATCTTCCTCTTTTTAAAAAAAAGACGCCATCTAGCGGTATTGATCAACCCTAGAACCCATGTGGTTTATTGAACGAGCTACGTCGACATTGCCAGAGCATGTTTGCTCAGAAGAGGGATTTGACACCTTATTTGTGTGAGAAACAACTTTACGGTATTGATTTGGATAAAATGCGTAGTTCTTTTTATTATTTTTTTCAAAAAAAAATATGTACAGGGAAGGGAACGTTGAACAAGGAGTTCGATTTCGACTAAAGTAAACGTGTAATTTGGACTGCGCCCAACTCCAAGTTTGTGAAATACAGACGGAAATTCGTAACAGAAAAGTAATTCTTTCAGATTTGATTACACGATATCAGCTGTGTGATAACGTAACATGCTGGTAAAAACCACCAAAATTTAAAGTTTGAAAGTCAAAGTCATTTGGTTTATATTAACGAATTCGTTGTGCATGATAGGAGACTTCAATATGTGACATCATTTCCTTAAAGATTGACAAAGTTTTCCTGAAGTTCCACAATGCACTGCTCTTCCTGTCTAAGTAGACGCTTTATATTAACGAATTCGTTGTGCATGATCAGAGACTTCAATATGTGACATCATTTCCTTAAAGATTGACAAAGTTTTCGTGAAGTCCCTCAATGCACTGCTCTTCCTGTCTAAGTAGACGCTTTATATTAACGAGTTCGTTGTGCATGATAGGAGACTTCAATATGTGACATCATTTCCTTAAAGATTGACAAAGTTTTCCTGAAGTCCCACAATGCACTGCTCTTCCTGTCTAAGTAGACGCTTTATATTAACGAATTCGTTGTGCATGATCAGAGACTTCAATATGTGACATCATTTCCTTAAAGATTGACAAAGTTTTCGTGAAGTCCCACAATGCACTGCTCTTCCTGTCTAAGTAGACGCTTTATATTAACGAATTCGTTGTGCATGATCAGAGACTTCAATATGTGACATCATTTCCTAAAAGATTGACAAAGTTTTCCTGAAGTCCCACAATGCACTGCTCTTCCTGTCTAAGATAGACGCATGTAAGCCGAACCAATCGATCAGCAACAATCACTCGAAAAACTGGTTTAAAGCACCCTGTCTCTTAATACTAACTACACAACTCGTCCTAAATGATGACCAAGTAGCCCATGAATGGGGAATTTCCATAGGCCAATCAGCCTGTACATCGCTCCATGCTATACAGGTTAAGATTTCTGATTGTAGGACTAAGAAGATTCGTGCGATGTCTTTCTTGGAGATATTCTGTGTCAATTCAACCTTTGTCGGATACAGTTCATTAGATTTGTCTTAAATTTTGTATGCCGTTGGTTTTTGTATAAAATGATCAAAAATGATTAACCTCTTACATTAATGAAGAAGTAGTATTTTTTTTTTCGTCAGAGGGCGCCAGGTCTGAATACATGTGATACATATGTCCATTTCTGAAACAGCTTTTGCTCAAAGTTGGTTCAGAGATCACATTCGCTGCGAAGTCTGAAAACAGCACCAGAAATATTCTGCCAATAATAGTTTATAAGTTAACACAGGCAGAAAGATAAAATCAAGATCCATAATTTTACTCTTGGAATTCCACTGGTGCATAGTACAAAGCCCAAACTCTGGTAATGTGTTCAGCGATGCCTAACGTGTACCTTTGTGCATATCTACATAAGCAAATATGCAATTTCTATTTCACATATCTTACATCATGACCATAGGTTAATTACATCATTACTGGATTTAAGCCGTTATGTAAATCTGATTGCATCAGCCACCTTAATAAATACATAACCTGCTAAACCTATTTGCAGCCCTCACACGTTATCTTAATGGTCTACATAACGGAAGCATTAGATCTACCTGTATTTACTAGAGATCATTTAGTTGACTATTAAAGTGCTAGAGAACTTTGAAATTTATCCGACATAAGTGGGAGCAGACAATGTCATGTGATGGTTGTGAAGATAAGTACACTTACAAGCGAACTTAAAATAAAAGCAATAAATGAGAAACCACAACTACTCACATGGGATTTTTTCTACTAGGACATGAACAGTGTGTTGACGAACCTTCTGGTGCTTTCCTCTCGCGTTTTCAGGCCACCAGAGTAGATGTGAATTATAAGAATATATCATCTGTGCTTATTTTCTCACTCAGTTCTCGAGATTGTATATTGCACATTTGCAAAAATGCCCAAAGAAAGCGAAATTGAAAAAAAAATATCAGGTGCGCTACTTAAAGGTGAAGACAAGGAATCTTATGGCATCGTGAAATATATGCAATGGTCTCTAAAGGATCATGGAAGCTTGGGATATTTTAAAAACTGTTCACGACTTTAGTTAAACGTTTGCTAAAGATGACAAGAAGATGTTATATTTCTAAAGCACGAAATCAGTATCTGAAGAGCCTCAAATGGGAAACCATTAACTCGCAGTAGTTTGTGGGCGACAAGTGATGACCTTGAAAAACGTTCCCCTCTGTGCACGAGTCTATTTCAGTTGAGCTGCAATGTGTCCGCTACTCCAGGGATGTTGCTGTCAGTCAGCAAAGAAATCTGAAGAATTTCTGCAATTTGTTTCTACGAAATATCCTTTGCTTTCAAGGCTGAATGGAGCTTCTTCGCCACGAGCCATGGGAAAAACTCCATGTGATAGAATTGGCAGCTCTCACAAAAGATTTAGGCTAATGTAAATATTAGATTCAATTATTTTTTTATTCGTTTCTCTAGCGGAAACAGTGACACGTAGACTATTGCTGGAACCGCGGCTCTTCCTGTCTGCATTCAAGATTCCCGAAGGCATCGCCGGTTTATATCAGCTATTTAAAAACGATCTCCTCTTGTACAGACATTTTGAACAAACTGTTACTTTTACGTCAGAAGCTGTCCTTTTATTGCTAGATCCTGTTGACTCCAGATTCCTCCACGCAGGTCACTGTGTTATTTTATAAAAAATATGTGTTCACCAAACATGATATACTATTAGTCTGAACATCTTTTACTAGGACTAATTATAGTGTCCACGTTTTGGGGATTAGTAGAAATGAAAAGAGTCGAAGGAAAGAGTAATCGAGATAGCGATGAAAAGTAGAAGTTGAAGAGAGAGAGAGAGAGAGAGAGAGGAGAGAGAGAAGAGAGAGAGAGAGAGAGAGAGAGAAGAGAGAGAGAGAGAATGAGATGGAGAGAGAGAGAGAGAATGAGAGAGAGAGATGAGAGAGAGATGAGAGAGAGGAGAGAGAGAAGAGAGAGAGAGAGGAGAGAGAAGAGAAGAGAGAGAGAGAGAGAAGAGAGAGAGAGAGATGAGATGGGAAGAGAGAGAGAATGAGAGAGAGAGATGAGAGAGAGATGAGAGAGAGAGAGAGAGAGAGAGAGAGAGAGAGAGAGAGAGAGAGATGGAAGAGAGAGAGAGAGATGGAGAGAGAGAGAGATGGAGAGAGAGAGAAGAGAGAGAGAGAGAGAAAGATGGAGAGAGAAGAGAGATGGAGAGAGAGAGAGAGTCGTGAAAAGCACAATCTTTTTGATTATTTATAATTGTGACACTTTATTTATCTGCTGGGAAGATTATGATCTTATCTCTTTTAAGATTACTATTTAATATAGGCTATTCGTTTGGCCGTGCTTGAAGTTCTAAGCACTCAGCCATTATCTTGTCTTCAGACTTTGCCAGAGTGACCACTTGGGTTTATTACATTTGAGTTAGATTTACAAGAATGACAAAGGCTCTAGAGCACCTGGATCTTCCCGACTCTCTTGGTTTCTTTGCCTGGTTTTCTTGTTCAGATGCACTGATGCACGGTTGTATAATTTGACTGTAATCACTGTTGTCGGTATATGGTTAACACGTCTTTTAAAAAAGCTACTTACTGTGTGATAATCTTTGTAATCTGTGAGATTTTATGCATTCTTGTAGATCCACCTTTATGACGGTGACAGGGAAAGATCGCTGAAACGTAGGTTCTCTGATTAGCTCCACTAATATGCTGGTCATAAAATGGCCGAAATAGCTGTCTGGTTTCCATAGGTAACACAGCGCCAATATCTTTCCGTTCTCTTGGCGGTGAAGTCCTTTTGTCAATATTATGCACCATTGCGATTTTCTGGACAACGAAAGACTGATGTTTTAATTCCATTTGACCTTCGTCATTATCCAGTCCTCCACCGACGTCTTGTCAGCAGCAAACTAGAAGATGAGTTCATTGGGAATGTAGAAGAAGGCTTTGAAATTTCAAAGTACTTTCAGAATCAGTTGAGGCAGATGAACTAACACCGTTATCATATCATTAGATTTCTGTTTCAGTGCAGTGAACATGACCGATTTTGTAAAATATCAAGACAGTGTACATAATGTACACTACTGATAGGTTAGATAACTAAAACAACTTCCCTTTTAATCGGTTGAGCGCCAACATATCTGATCTAGAGTTCTCTGATGTTGCTGAGCAGAGTAGCAAAGATTTTGTGTCCGTAATATCTGTGCCGATAGGTTTATAAATGTCCAAAGTCTGGTTCTTATTTTCCTTCCTTCTGCTAACTGTAATTTTTAAAGTATAATAGATGCGCTATTCAATGCGAAATTTCTGGACTTCACAGCGAAACTTCATCTTAGAAACAAACTTCGGCGTCTAATCTTAATCAGCTCGAATTACGAATATGAAGTTTTTATAAATAGGCTCATAAAAAGGGTCTATAATTTCTTCATTATAGAGAAATGACATAAAATATTTTCATGATATGAAGTATATAGGAAAATTCTCAGAAGGTAGTTGGTTTGACATGGAATATGCCGAGTAAAATCTTTGATTGTCGCAGAGTAATTCTCTGCGATGCTATCTATCCAGGTATCGAACAATTAGAAGAAAAAACAACATTTTTTGTTTTTTAAAAAGGCAGAAAACGTAACAATAAAGCCTCACTCTTTATTTCTCCGCTTTGTTTCATCAACTGGAGGTCACGCCAGTGCATTGCAGGGTCGACCTGGAAACTTACATTAACTTCCCTGTCTAAATTCAGATATGGGCAGCTCGTCACCGCTTAATAATTGCGTATTAATCTATCGTTACCACCTGTGGTGTTCACCAAATGCCTTAGCTCCAATTCACATGTGTACAATCCATGATAGCCAAACTCTGTCATGTACTTCATCGCTTTCATTGATCTGGTTCAATCAGCCATCCCCTATTCCAGAACCATTTAATTGGTTTCAATCCGAATAATAATATTGGAAAGTTAGAATTCGCTTTCCCCAGCAATGGAGTTAGGGACACAGATGTTTTGGGGAGAAACTGCAGCCTGTTCGCCGGAAATTACGGTTTCAGATTCGCGATTTGTAGAATTTGAATTAAGCCATTCTATAGGGTCATTTTGAAAAGAAGTCAGAAATAAAGAGGGCGGCTGACCATATCTTTAAAATCCGTAGTGCCATTCGGTTAGAGGGAACCCTGAAGTCTGTCAATGAAGAGGCTTGATCCACTCTATGCCTAAAGCTCAGTTAATTTAAAAGGGTTCGAGTACATTTTAGCTTCTCATTCTTTTCAAAATGATCTGGTGCATGTCGTTTGTGTTCTGATGTCACTGCAACGTTCCGAAACAGCTCAGCAACATCAGATAGCGATATCCGGAGGAAAACATTACATTAACAACTTAGGTCGGTGTGACAAACACCTTTTAGGAAATGTCAAGTTTCCGGTTATTTGTTCTGAAGCTCTCTGATCTCTGGTGAATGGCTTTTTATTTTTTTTCCAAATGGAAATTGTCTCTGTTTTATTCGCTGTTCGGGTTGGTCTCTCTCTCTCTCTCTCTCTCTCATCTCTCTCTCTCTCTCTCTCTCCTCTCTCTCTCGTCTCTCTCTCTCTCATTCTAATCGATTGTGTTCTTTGCCTGAAGCCAATACATTGTGTATAAAATTCGAAAAAATCAGCAGATGATCAATTTTCATAATATAAATAACGATTCTTTTATATTTTGAAACAAATGTTTCTTTAAATCTTATTCATGTATGCCCGTTAGTGTCGGTATTTATTAGCTTCAGATGTAATTCCTCAAATTCTAAAAAAATAATTAAAATGAATGTTTTACTTGAACTTTCTGATTGTGGTTCCTATATTTGTATGCCGGAGGGACCTAGGTCCCGACCAGTTTGGATCATCGAAGGCACCCCACCTAGAAGGATCTACCCAGGCGGTGAACTTCAAAGACAGCGACTCCTGCCTCCTCAGTCACAGCTGCAGACCTAACAGAACTGACAAACAGTCTAAAGGCAATTTTTAAAATCTTTTCTGGATGAGTGGACATTCATTTGAAACAGCTCCACGGAGTTACGTGTGCTGCTGATTGGTTTGTGTACAAGCGTGGTGTGTTGTATTGCTGGGTCCACAATTATGGCTTCCAGTGTATGTTAGCGCAATGGAGATGGTACTGATCTGCCTGAACGACTTGCGTGGAAATTGGACCTCGTTTGTCGAAGACGGATTGGCTGCGAGACCGACTATCCCGACTGGCTCAACTGTTAACCCTTCGGCGGCTAAGAGCGCCAATCCTAATGAACAAGAATTCGACATATAGGTAGGCTAAACAATCGAAATCTTGCGCTCTCCCTTCTTAAAAGATGTCATCGGTTTTACTGTAGACGGGCTGGAATAAGTAAGTCCAGCGTTTTGTGATAGCAAGATGGGCCTTGGTCATTATGCTACAAGCCGACCAGATCGGCTACACTTTATGACTGCTAATTTTACCTATTTCACTATCGTACAGCGCTAGCGCCAGTAGTATCAGTAGTAGTACTGGTAGTTGTGTCAGCAGTACGTCTGTATCATCACCGCTACTACTACTAGGTAGTAGTATTCTAACTTAAAATCATTCAGAGAAAGGCGCCATGTTAGTGGTTGGTAAATGGATTCGCCACTATTGACGTAAAGACTAATTGGTATGAAGATCAGCCAGCGAAAGTTACGTTTAACATCAGCATCACCGTAATCAGGGACTTACAGGTACATACAAATAGCGATAACGTGTGATAAAGCAGATATCATCTTAAAAATCCAACCAGATCGTACACGCAGTATCTTTCAGGTCGCCGATGGAGGTGAACACCTGCGATATTAAATACATATTTTTTTATTCTTTGTGTTATGCGTCTGTTTGTGTCTCTTGTAGGAATTGATTTGTAAATATGAAAAGCACGGACAAAGATCGTGAAATCTTCAAAAAGAAAGCTGCTGTTACACATAAAGAATTATTAAAATTAACAGTAATTGAGAGAGAGAGATGACGTCAGTAGAGAGAGATATGATGTCAGTACGGTGAGAGATATGACGTCAATTCAGAGAGATAGATATGACGTCAGTACACACAGAGAGAGAGAGAGACAGATGACGTCAGTACAGAGATATATGACGTCAGTACAGAGATAGAAGAGAGAGATATGATGTCAGTACACAGATAGATATGACGTCAATTCAGAGAGATTAGATATGACGTCAGTACACACACAGAGAGAGACAGATGACGTCAGTAGAGAGAGATATGACGTCAGTAGAGAGAGATGACGTCAGTACACAGATAGATATGACGTCAGTACACAGATAGATATGACGTCAGTACAAAGATATATGACGTCAGTGCAGAGAGATAGATATGATGTCAGTACACAGAGAGAGAAAGAGAGAGATGACGTCAGTACACAGAGAGAGAGAGAAAGAGAGAGATGACGTCAGTACAGAGATTTGACGTCAGTACACAGAGAGATATGACGTCAGTGCAGAGAGATAGATATGATGTCAGTACACAGAGAGAGAGAAAGAGAGAGATGACGTCAGTACAGAGAGATTTGACGTCAGTACACAGATAGATATGACGTCAGTTCAGAGAGAGAGAAGAAATAGAAGGAAAGACACCTTTAAATTATCTTTTGTTTTAATCTCTTGGTGCAAAATTCTAAATTAAACTGAGGAGCTCAGAATCCAAGTCGTAATGTCAATCAGGAGGAGAGCGATGAAATCTTGAAATGAAACGCCTGAGGAAAATCCGATAGTTTTTCCTTAATCCGTAAACATGCAGTTCTAATCTCGCAGAGATATCAGTCCCCATTGAAATCAGTTTTTGCCGTCATTCCGAGATAAAAGATTCTGCTCTGTTATTTTTTCTGCTGTTGAATCCCCAGGGCAAAACGAAATCACGACTGGTTCGCTTTCTACGATATTAATGAAATGTAATGCAGAACATTTTAAAATAGATTTCCACTGAAACGTCATTTTTAAAACATTTTATTCATTTTAATTTTTTAATCTTTTTCTTTTAAAAAAAAAAAGGAAAATTTGTATCCCGCTTTTTTTCTCTCGATCTAGATCCCCTCTAATTGACAGCCGCAGCTTCTGGTTAATGCGGAAGCCAAGCTTTATTAGCTCCCTTAGTTATACTGCAATGAAATTTCGCTTGAATAAATCTATAATATTAAAGGAAGTTGAATATGCATGAATGGATTATAAGACACTTTTTTTCCTTTTCTCAAGCGTGCAACAAAAATTCAATTTGGATTTGGCCATATATATATATATATAATTATTTAAAAAATGACTGCAATAAAGTTCTGTTTTATTGTATTATTTAAGGAAGGCTGACAGGGAACTATCAGTTTTTACTGACTCGTCTTTACAAAGAAATTATAATCAATGAAGCTAATAATTGAGAGCAACAGATTATTACGACTGTCAAGCACCTCTATCGACAAAGAAAATGCAATAGAAGCGTGAAATGACCCTCTCAGTTGGTTATTTTATACCGGAAGTTGAGCGTGAGTTCAGGCACTTCCTGTCATTTTATTAATAGCAGTGACCTCATCTTACGGTTTGACCTCTGTTTGTTTTCTGAAGTTATGCCTCTGGATTCGGGACTGAGCCATGAAGGTGGCGACATAAGAAGATCGTCGAAACGTAGGCTTATAAGAACTAGTTTAGTTTATACTGACAGGAAACCTCCCCTCCCAAGCTAAATGACAATTTCCCGGTCTGATCTTCGCTGTATTGATACAACTCAGCAGTCTACGGCACGCACCGCTTGTTAGCCATCCGCTGGATACGGCGCTTGTGGAAATGATAGCACACGTTATAAAGAAAGTCGCTTGTGAATATATCAGACCAGCCCGCTTGGTACTCGAGAAAGGGTTTAATCATTTGACATTAATGCAACTATAATACCTGCAATGATCTTGGAGTTAGGTTAACTCCAAGGGGAAGTGTTGATAGGAAGATGAAGAAACGGCTGATGGCCATCCACGGTCTAAGTGAGGACATAGAAGCTTATCTCCAACGTATCTACAGGAAAAGAGAGAGATGATGATGATGATGATGATGATGTCAGTACAAAGAGAGAGAGATGATGATGTCAGTACAAAGAGAGAGAGAGATGATGTTATGATGATGATGTCAGTACAAAGAGAGAGAGATAGAGAGAGATGATGATTATGATGATGATGTCAGTACAAAGAGAGAGAGAGAGAGATGATGATTATGATGATGATGTCAGTACAAAGAGAGAGAGAGAGAGATGATGATAATGATGATGTGTCAGTAAAAGAGAGAGAGATAGAGAGAGATGATGATTATGATGATGATGTCAGTACAAAGAGAGAGAGAGAGATGATGATGTCAGTACAAAGAGAGAGAGAGAGATGATGATTATGATGATGATGTCAGTAAAGAGAGAGAGATGATGATGATGATGATGTCAGGACAAAGAGAGAGATAAAGAGAGAGAGAGAGAGGATGAGAGGATGAGAGAGAGAGAGAGAGAGAGAGAGAGAGAGAGAGAGAGAGAGGACCTGTTTGAAATAAGGGAATCTTTAAAAAAATTCACCAACGGTAGGCTTAGCCGGATGCATCAGGGAAGTCCCGATAACAGTACCAAGATAACACGACAACGTGAAAACCATAAATATAAATGTTCCATCACTGAACAATCAATCAGCCAGGGTCGGGCGTGGATACGACATCACTCGTGCATTAGCTCAAAGTAACCACCCACAAATGTCACGTAGATTTAAAATTATCCTTAGAAATAGAATGATATATCGCAAAAAAAAACCAAAAAAAAAAGATATTTAGGGTCATTTCACAGAGCTACAGTTAGTTCTTATAATATCGGCACAAAATCGAGCTATTATTTATCACCCGTTGTTGAGGCCCCGACGAAATCCACTGGTCTAAGATGCCGAATATACCATTAAGCAGTAGAAATACTAGACGACTTATTACCAATATGTCCAGCCCTAGAAACGGCCATCACGGGATCTGATTCGGCATAAAAATGTACTGCACCCTCTGTGAACACTTTGATATCGATGTACAGACGAAATCGACCAGCGAAAGTTACAGTTAACCGCAGTATCACAATAGCCAGGGACTTGCAAATGCATACAAACAGAGATAACGTGTGATAAAGCAGATATCATCATTAAAAACCAACCAGATCGTACATCATTCACTGATGTGGCCCTGTCGGGTGGCTACGCACGGAATATGGTAAATGGAGAAGACCAGGAAGTACGTTGGCCTACAAACTAAATCTCAAAGCGTTTGGCAGTAAATAGAAAGCAAAGGAGGAACTGGAACTGCTAATAGGGAAGTTTTTAGAAAATGGCTTGGTACGTACGATACCAGGTGCAAAAAAATGTCCAACTTCCATGCAAATGTAGTTATTTGAGGAAGTTCAAATATACATGAGAAAAGCCTGGCCGGCTCATCTCTAAAAAGAAACAACTGAGAACAACTTCTTCAGAGAGATTTTTAATGTAATAATAATAATAATAATAATAATAATAATAATAATAATAATAATAATAATAATAATAATAATAATAATGATAATAATAATAATAATAATAATAGCTGTATCTGATAATAATATTCTTCCACTGCTAGAAATATATAAGCAAAAAATTGCTCTTTTTTTATTAATCCGGGATTTGTGATTTCTGGAATACATCTGATCAGAATGTTTTCCAGTCGTGCTATATTATTGTTTACTTCCTTCGGGTAAAAGAAGTCATTTTGGCCTAAGTATTTATCTCCCTTTGTTAATATGGCCTCTTCAATCATCTTCTGTAAAAGTCGCATTAAAATATTAAGTAAGATTAAGGACTTTCTTTTAAAACTTATGCATACCAACTCACTGGGAGGGTTGCTATTGCTGCTTCAGAGTCAAAACTATTAGAATTTATTAAATTAAAATATATACTACAATTTCAGCGCAGCCTAAATGCGAATCAGTGGAGACTCCACGGAACTCTCTAATACCGTGGCGCCGCAAACGGCCGTAACAAGAACCAAACAAGATGGCTGCGACGAGAACTGATTTCCAAAACAAGAGTTATCTAGTTCTAGAGATCAAACAAATCCGCTACTTTTTGTAAGACGCTTCGTCAACAGCTTTTGTACTAAGGTTTTTACGAAGTGCTGTGAAGTAGTTGTGTAAAGATGAATGTTGATTGTAATCCGATGCTGGAATAGATACAAGCTGCTTCAGAGCCAGCGGCCTGCCTCCCAGTTGCCTCAGCGAAGTATATAAATAGCTTTGGAATTTCACTTTAATTTAATTAAGAAATTTAATTAGCTGCATGCATGGAGAAGTATAGAGAGGAAACGACGAGAAATGGTAAAGATCGTTGGATGAATGGAACAGTTTGGAAAAGTAGAGGAATTCTTTTATTTAACCCCATTCCTATCAGTAGATCGAGAGAGCGAGGACCAGAAATAGGGGGGTAGACTGCAGACTCTCTGGAAAACATAAACACTGGATTTTTTGGAAACATGTCGAGCATTAGAGTGATCATCAGCCACGGCAATAATTTCCGTACATTCTCAAATAACGCTGTAATGCCGAAGATGAGGAGAATAACAAAAAACAATAGTAGATAAATAAAAGTAGAGTTACGATAACCCCACGATGGGGGGAGGGGTGCGATTGGCCATGATGAAAAGTTATTAAAGCATATGGCGGTCGGCCGCTCAGGCAGAAATGAAAATCCAGTCTTCCAGGAAACCAGATTTCATGCATAATTAGACACGTCTTGCAAACTGCAAAGACACTGGGCTATCAAAGTTAATAACGGTATCCAATTAATTGGTAATTGATCCTCTGAGCTCATTGTTAGGAGCTGCGACTGCCTCAGCGGGTCCAGGACATGAGAACACCACGGCACTAGAATCGATGGCCGCCCTAGCAGACAGCTATTTTCTGCTCCATATCTCTACCACCTGCTTCGCCGAAGCCTGCCGTTGTCAACGTCTGCGGGAAGAGTTGTGCAAATACTTGAAGTTAGACCTTTGTCCACAGCTAGAGACGGGCACTTGTTTATCGGAGATTTTAAATAACGCAAAGCTGTAATGGCGAAAGGTTTTCGGAGACCGCAGCCTTGAGATCTGTCGTTTATCTCAGTCAAATAAGAGGGTAAGAGTCGTTCGCTTATATGAGGAGATTTAAGGTGATACCGGGTCCAGGTCCTCCAGGATGGGATGCTTAAATCAGAAAGACGAGCAGAGTTAATTGAAGATGGCGAAAGCTCTTGCATGTATTTCGTTTCCCATTGTGACTGCGCGAATTAAAGCTTCGGCTTTTGTTGATAAGGGTTGGAAAATACTTTGAAAGCAGAAAAGAATAAATAAATATAAAGAGGGTTTCAATCGCCGCGTTTGTTTTAAAATAAAACTCATATCGTATGCAGAGGGAAGTTCTGGCATCCAAGTGTGAAAACTTTAAGAAAAGTTTAAATGCCACGCCAGCTGAATTCAGCGCGTACCTGTTTGAGAGGGGAAATGCCAAAAATTGTTTCTTTCTTTCAAGTGGCAGGTGCTGGAACCATCGACATCGATCGTCAGCATTAACTACGGCTTCAAAAGTGATATATCGATATTTCCTTGTAACCCGTTCACACGTCGATCGCCAGACGCGGCGGCGACGTTCCGTAGAAATCTAAGTCACAAATGTACGTAATACACACAGCGGCTCTCCCCTGTCGCCTAGATGCATAATGTAAATTCGTTATCCTAGAGTAACGAGTTAATTGTGCATTTAATGAGAAGCTTAAAAGAAAAAACAAATGTTCGTACTTCGGACGATGACCTCTTTACTGCTGACTAGTGTCTGATGTCGTCGTTGCAAATGAAGCAAAAGGTTTAACGTCTGAAATTAATTAGATGTTAACTGCAAAGTGGTTGAACAGATTTGTGTGTATGGAATGAAAATGCATTTATAATTTTCTTGATGCAATGGCGAGAGAGAGAGAGATGGAGAGAGATGACGTCAGTACAGATTGATATGACTTCATTACAGAGAGATATGACGTCAGTACAGCGAGAGAGATATGACGTCAGTACAGCGATAGAGAGATATGACGTCAGTACAGATTGATATGACTTCATTACAGAGAGATATGACGTCAGTACAGCGAGATATGACGTCAGTACAGATAGATATGACTTCATTACAGAGAGATATGACGTCAGTACAGATTGATATGACTTCATCACAGAGAGATATGATGTCAGTACAGATAGATATGACTTCATTACAGAGAGATATGACGTCAGTACAGCGAGAGAGATATGACGTCAGTACAGCGATAGAGAGATATGACGTCAGTACAGATTGATATGACTTCATTACAGAGAGATATGACGTCAGTACAGCGAGATATGACGTCAGTACAGATAGATATGACTTCATTACAGAGAGATATGACGTCAGTACAGCGAGATATGACTTCATTACAGAGAGATATGACGTCAGTACAGCGAGATATGACGTCAGTACAGATAGATATGACTTCATTACAGAGAGATATGACGTCAGTACAGCGAGAGAGAGAGAGAGAGAGAGAGAGAGAGAGAGAGAGAGAGAGCGAGAGAGAGGCTGCTGGTTCAAAAGTCCACTGCCAAACTCTTTCACGAAAGGTAGTCAATTAACTCCTGACCACAATCTCTCTTCAACAGTCAGCATCTCAACCTCACGCACAAAAAAAAATTTGCGGTTATAAATTGGATTTACTTTCCAAGCAGCCGCTGGGAAACCTTTTACTTTGAGAAGTGAAACAGAAAAAATGGACCTGACTGCGCTGAAGGAAATCTAAAGTACACCTTGGGTGGATGTAGCAACGTAGTGTGGTGAGGTAAAAGAGTTTTAAATATGTATTTCTCAGCTAAGGTATCTCGTTAAAAGAAAGGCTGGAGGAAAATGAGAGTTGCATTTACCATACAGTTGAACATGATGCTGCAAATACGAAAGCACAGATTTGTTTTGCTGTGAGTTTACATGAATATTGATAAGATTTTCTTGAAAGAGAGACATCTCAATGTTCTGCAACGATCAAGGCATCGTTTGACAGGTTGTTGCTCTATACCGCCATAAGATAAGATAACGATCCGAAGCACTCTGCCAAGCTTAGTACACATCGCCTTGTTAGAAAATCAAAAGGAACGTTATTCGAATGAGATAGAAACCAGTACCAACCAGTACTAATCACTTTAGAGAGCAACATGGCTACCTAGAAGACAACTTTTTTTTAAAAAAATTCCCAAAATATGTTGACAGTTACTTAAGTGAAATGTGGAATATTTTAATTTAGAAAAACCTGGAAGTGATAGCAACATCACAACCATTGGCTTATATCCTGATACACAGTTTATCTAATTTTTCAAGAGATGTTTCCTTAGATAATTTACTTTCGCTAACTAATCTGATGAAAAGGTAGATAATTATGCATTTTGTCAACTTTTAAATAACTGTATCTGACCGAATTTAAATAGTTCAAGCGAGTATATGAGCACATCTGAACGTTAGGAAGTTTGCCAACGTGAATAGATGCCAACGCTGCGCCAAGGTGACGCAGGAGTTATTCGATGGTGACACCACAACAATCTGCTATCATCCGCCACGTCTCCACTTACCGCTCTTGCTGACATCGCCCATGCAATAGGAGTGAGCCAGGGATCCGTCCACCTTCATCTCCAAGGATCTGGCTATAGGTTGTGCGTCACCTAAAAAACGCCTGTCGAATAGAACGTTTAAACATCTCTGGTCAGAATAGAGCGTCTGGCAACAAGCCTAGAGAATCGGCAGCTTGTCTCCTTTCTCGTTGACTTCGGAACACCTGGGTTTAGAGAAAATCTCTGGGAGAACATCGGGCCCTGCGCCACTGGCTGACGATCAAACATGCGAGGTGTTTTGTCGAAAAACAACATGTGAATTACTCCAGGTACATTTATAAATTTGAAAAAAAATCATCTACCACTGTATCTAGAAAGGAACACTGAGATTCGATGTCCATATTCGTCGGGATGATAGTTCCCACACTGCAGTTTTCATATGACCACAGTCTGGAAGAAGGTTCAGAGCATCCAACTTAATCTCTGCGAATCCCCATATGAATCTGACTGAACTTATATGGAAGCTTTTTAAATGTCAGCTGAAAACTACTCATTCGCATCCCACCAAGATGTTAGAATTAATGGAAGCTCTCCCACATATAGAGAAGAACTGCGACCAGATTGTCACACAGAATCTGAGATTCAAAGCTAAGCAGAATAAATTCTCCTCTGCCGTTTACTCAAAAAGCTAACGTACTTAAACAACAACGGGTGGCCAAATTATCTGGACAGGTAACTGCGCGTGTATATACTGAGAGAGAGAGTGTATTGTAAAATATCATGGAACTTCTTAAGTCCAAACCTGAAAATCTAAAGAATAATTAGAAAGCGTTTTTTTTATCTCTTTATTTTCTTAAAATGACAGAGAAATACCAGAAAGTAACACAAAATGTTTTTATTTTAAATTAGTATTTCTTGTGAAAGACTTTGGTTCACGTAAAGCATGACAGTACGGTGTTATGCTACGACACAATTTGTTGATGTAAGTTCGATGGATGAAATTCCAAATGTCTTGGATGACTGCCTGCCCATGATTAATCTAATCTGCTTGGCTGCCATGCAACATTTAATATATAATCCCACACACATCCTCAGTAATACTCAATTTTAGCACATTATCAAACCCTGTTTTTATTTTTAAATATCGTTTGACTATATTTGAAGTAATCCTCTTCTAGATGTCCAAGTGCCCGATGCCATTGCATTCTGTATGAAAATCTGCTCGAGTTTACCAGCAGCTGAACCACCGTCAGTCTTGTAATCACATATCTCCGTTTACAAAGATGTAGTCCCAGAGAGACAAATCGATCACCCGCCAACAGCTCACAGAAGATGCCATGCACTGACTTTTCCGTCATTCTCCTTTGGTCGTCAAACGAACTGCCGACTGTTTCCTGACAACAGGAATTTCGAGTCATCTGTAACTAGGACATTATTTTTTTAAAAAAAAAAAATATTCTGATGTCTATCCTTTAATCTTTGCTTTCCTCCTCAGAGATAGTTTTCAGAACTGAATCATTTTCATTCACACCCAATTTATGCTAATTTATTTGTTGTTTTTGACGTAATCGTTTTACTTGTATTCACAGAAGTACTGTTTGTAAGATGTTAGACATGTGGCAAAATTTGGAAGATAGTTTAGACTTAAAGTATTTGGCTAAACGTTAGACTTAACCACAATTCGTCTCGTGAAATATCCCTCACGATCCAGAAGCTACATCTCGCAATGTTTATCACGACATATTTCCCTTCCAAGATCCATGTATACATCAAACACAGGGCACTGAGTTTTAACGTTATATGAATCTGTAGAGGGAGTGTGGATTGTTTCCCTTACTGTTACGCTACACTAAAGCCGTACGGAGGCGCTGCTGTAGCCGTAAAGAACATGGCCAAAGTGAATGTTTCTTTTACGAAAATAGTTGCAATAGAATTTCCAATGAAAGGTGGTAGGGCTGCCCACATTAGTGGTTGGTTGTGTGCTTTGAGTAGGAACGCCTGAATGTGTCTAAGCGATGTCAGGAAGTTTGTCAAAGATTCAACGAGAGGGAATCAACAGAAGTCTCCTCATCAAATAAGCAGAGACGTGGAAATGATTCAGGAATATCTTCGTACTGGTTCAAAAATCATGGGCCAGAATCCGAATGGAAAGAATGGACTATCGTCACACCAAATAGACAGAAAGAGATTTAGAACCGCGAGCTCTGCGAGAGCCTTCCACACCGGAACTGAAACTGCGACAAGCCGTCTGTGGCATACACCACTGAAAACGATATCCGATGACCTGTGATGGGTTAATAACGAGGAAGTTCGATGAATGGAATTCAACATCTGACATGATTCTGTTGACGTCATAAATGGCAATACTTCGAACAACGGTCACTAGGAATACCGTGATTCGATACTATACATTGAATTACACTTGGGAATAAATGCGCAAAGTATGCAGAAATTATAGAAAACAACTTATTTCTTATCCGAATTGTGCAAAAATTTTATTATGTGATAATGGGAGAATGACGTCACAGTTTCTACCGGCAATTTAAAAAGTTAAAAATATTAAAATAATGGGAGTAGTGGGGTAATTGGGGAGAGAGAGAGAGAGAGAGAGAGAGAGAGAGATGGTGGGATGGAGAGAGAAAGAGAGAGAGAGATGGTGGGATGGAGAGAGAAAGAGAGAGATGGAGAGAGAACGAGAGAGAGAGAGAGAGAGAGAGAGAGAGAGAGAGAGAGAGCGAGAGAGACTTTTGTACATACGCGGCCAGCACATTGTCCGATTAACCCACTTGGTACTGTTTGCCCCTCCTGGGTCAAGGTCACGCCCAGATCGTGTAAGATTTTGTGGAAGAGAATCCCTGAGCATAATAGTATGTTTAGCGAGTAAAAGGTCTGGAGACCTGGCTGATTGTAGCCGTGCTGTTGTTTCTTTGGGGACAGACCCCTCTCCGTAACCCTTCGCGTCCTGGTGACAGCCACGCGAAGCCTCGGACGGACGGGAAGGACTCTTTTCGGAAAGCTTCGTTTGCTGCCAATGGACCCTTTGTCGAACAGTCTGGACCTTCAGCGAACTAACAGAGTCTGGCGGAAAACGATATCCGGATAGGGGATTAACGTATGGATTAGCTAATGCGCAATCCCGTGTTTGTAAAAATGGCTTCTAATGGTGTAGGGAGCACTCGTCTTCCAGAACCCGCCGACTTCTGCTGGGCGGCTGATGACCCACCAGGCGACGTCAGCTTCCACGGTGCAGCCATCTTGAAACTTAGCGCTGCTGCAAGGATTCTCTGAGTACCTGACCTGGCGTCTGGGAGACAGACTACTATTTCTCCGACATTTTTTGTATCAACCAAATAGTTTCCATTTCGAACTTGCTGGGGGTTTTTCTTTAAATACACCATGAGGTTTTTGAGATCGGAAGGGGAGAGGCTATCACGTGCTCCCTACTTTACATCTAGTACACATATATATTTGTGTGTGTGTGTTTCTCTTTCGAATTCAGCAAATTAACTTAAATGAACCGAGACTGATATACGCTCGCAGACTCTGGTTGTCGTCTACCAGCGCGATCAATCTCGGTGTGGTGGAAGACTTCCGCTTCCGGAAGCTCTCTGAACGGAAGACATTAGAAATAAATAACTGGCTTCGATCTGTTGACGTAAAGAGTTTTATATCCAAACTACAACTGTTACCGTTGAAATTCCCTCCATACGAGACTTTAAAAAAAGAGAAAGATTTTTTTTTTAAGATTTACAAAGCAGATTCAGCGATTATGCTATAACCGGATCATCTTTCGAGATCGATTAATGATCGCTTTGCAACGTAGTGAAGCCGTCAATCGATAGACGTCAGGTGCTTGGTGTAGAACGGAACCGCGAGCTTGTGGAGTTTGATATACACATTTATCCTTTCGGAAAAATGGAATAGGATCAACCAAAATACCGTCCTTCGTACTTGTAATAAGACAGCCCAGGAATGATATGTATGCATCAGGCTGAATCTTTAACGAATATGGCATCGTACATTCGGTGAACAGGCGATTTAAACCAACCGTTTTGGTTTCTTCCATTAACGTCGCCGCTCCATCTTATGCCCACCGTCGTGCCACGCCCACCTACCATAACGCGTTTCTTACTCTAAACCCGATCGCATCACCGCACCTGACTGGGGAGTTTGATGCAGATTCTCAATCAAATGATGGTGCAGCCTAATTACCGAAGTACAGTAATGTTTTCTTATGGGAATGATGGCGCAAGAACAAATTCGGGTGATGCAAAATACGATAATTTGCCCCCCCCTCTACCTGGTACCGCTAACGTGGACGTCCATCGTTGTCATTAGATTTCCCCGTCACAAAACTGTCAAAGACATTCGTGTGTTGGCTCAAGAGGCAGGAAGCACATACTGCGTCCCACCGAGAATAGGATTTTATAGTTATAAGAGTCGGAGTTAATGACACAAACATTCCTTTGTGTCAGGGCTGCCTGCGAGCGCTTTGAAATCCGAGCTTTTGGAGATGTCCATCCATCCATCAGTCCCAAGGGCTGCTTTCTGACAGACGTTCATATGGTGACGGCTGTCAAGGTCTCGCTATCTCGCTGCGCGATTGGGCGATACTTCGAGTCGAGAATCATATTCTACTGGGTAGAAGGGTACAGCAAAGTCTCATTGGAGTGGCAGGTAAACAGATCGTAGTGGATCGGTTCGGGTAGCTTCCGTTCATCCTCTCAGCACCAGAAACAGGACGAAATTGGGTTTTGTGTTGTTGTTTTTTTTGTCAGGAGAACAATGATCACAGAAGATGTTTGGTTCCCTCTGTTGGCAGTGCCACCAGGCACCAATCTCACCGTCTCTTTGAGAGATCAAAAGGGAAACCTAGGATCCGGATTGAATTCACCTGACGATTGAAGGCTGACGCGACCGTACGGAATATCTTCTTTCCTCTCTTTAGCAAGAAAATCCATTCACGAAGATTCCCGATTGATTTAAAAAACAAAAGGCTGGAGGGTTTCTCGTTTTTAAAATTATTATTGATTAACTAGAAACCAGGAGAATAAATTGTCGATTTTTCTTACCATTCACTGGGTCGGCTATTGGCTTTAGAAAAGTTCGGACGATGCTGCCGTTTAAGAACGGAGTAACAGAAGGCGGAAATTGCCGGTTTTCTCAAACTGTACAGACAGATGCAAGTTTTAAAACAACAACAATGAATGCGAACGAACATCACAAACAGGTAAATAACGCGTTTAGCCGCTCTTCCGAAAAGTCTTATTTTCATTTTTAAGAAATCTGGAGACAGGTTATCACAAAAACGGCCATTCATAGTTATTTGTTGCTGCCATTACATAACTGTACATCACAGTTCGTTATTTAAAAAAAAAAAA
The DNA here is from genome assembly GCA_018389105.1 of Nautilus pompilius. Taxonomy (NCBI): domain Eukaryota; kingdom Metazoa; phylum Mollusca; class Cephalopoda; order Nautilida; family Nautilidae; genus Nautilus; species Nautilus pompilius. The sequence goes on from JACATO010001086.1 coordinate 27,819, forward strand.
TTCACACACACGTTACTGTCTGTAAATTCACGATTCTTTCCGTTCAAGAACACAGGGATGGAGGGAGGGGAGAAAGATTCCAAGCGAATATTGATTTCGCGAGATTTATTGACGTCTTGTGCAAAATCTAAAGATTTCCTGTAAATGATCAGAGAGAGAGAGAGATAGATAGAGAGAGATATGATGATGACGTCAGTACAGAGAGAGAAGATATATATATATATATAGAAAGAGAAGATATATATATAGAGAAGATATATATATCTAGAGAGAGAGAGGAGATATATATATAGAGAAGATAATATATATATAGAGAGAGGAAGATATATATATATAGAGAAGATAATATATATATAGAGAAGATATATATAATATATATATAGATAGAGAGAGAAGATATATATATATATAGAGAGAGAGGAGATTATATATATAGAGAGAGAGTTGGGAAGTTGTGCGACATTTGCATGGATGCAATGGATTCATCAGAGGTTTGAATTAAAATCACTTTTGTGTCAGGCTAATAAACTTCTGTATCTTTAACCCCTTCCTTTATTCCCTTTTGTTTTTGTTTCTGAATATTCTGGCGTTATCATATATCCGCCATTGTCTATGAGTCGTGGCTAAAAAGCGGACTGGGGGTCCAAAAAATAAATGTTCTGCTTGTCTTTCTTCTCTCGAGTCTTTTCAATGATGATGGCTGTATTATAAATCATATAACCATAAATAATAATAATAATAATAATAATAATAATAATAATAATAATAATAATAATAATAATACAAGTTAGTTTCCCTCCCTTTTACAGCAAAATTAATCAGAAGCGCTGTTGTACAGTACCCTGTCATAATAATTTGGAAATCTATTTTTACTGGGATGTGTTGATTTGTTGAAGAAACTGGAAAACAAAGACAAGAGTGAAATTCTTTATGTAGGTACTTGGGTAAGCCCCCCTTTTGAAGACGGAGAGGATCCACCAAGTTTGGCATTGAATCTATGTTCCGTCGTCTCGTTGGAGGAATGTGGATGGGTTGCTAATAGATGACGGAGCAGATACTCTTACAATACTCGATCGGATTCATATCGGCGCTGTGGGTTCCAGGTGAAGACGTTAACATCCTCGGTTTCTCTTTCAGCCCGTGCCAAGTCTCGCGGAGTTAGCGAGATCCTGACGGTGCCAAAGTTATACATCTATCTAACTTAAACTTTCAGTGTTTCACTGTCTAAAGATAACAAAAAGCAGGCATTTGGAACTTGTAAGAAATGCAGCTGAACAGGTTATACAGTCGATCAGGAAGAGTTGCATCTCAACTGAAGCAAAAGCCGCTTACGTAAACAATAAATAAAAAAATTTTAATTATCTGTAAAGAATAGCATTTTCGAAATAGCAATATTTTTATTATACAGTTCCGTGCACATTCATTTCGCCATTCCCAACAAATGAATGTATCCAACAGAAGTTCGCGTGTCTCAAGTGTGATGATATATGTGGTATCTAGGTGGGCAGAAGACAAGCTGATCGCTCGAATTCTTCCTTTACCCGAGATCGTGACATACACTGCTGCTCAGTTTACGGCCAGACCAAGAGCGACACTGCCACAAGAACATGGCACCGCTCACAGAATATAAATAAGCCGATGACCGGTCCAAGCAATCCAAAAATGATTTGGCTACAGACTGTGTACCGAACCCAGATTAGGCGGGAGGCGTGGTCGAAACCATGTCTGGCAAGACTCTTCGAATATCGGCGACGAGCGCGTGAAGTCTTGGCAAAGATCTCCAGCAACGACACATTCACATTCTAGAAACGTCTCATACCAATGTACCAACAGGACGTATTGAGAATTGATGCCCATGTTCTTCGGGGATGATGGGGCTACATCGCCAAGAGACGTCTTTAGAATAGATGCAGTAAACGGATAGCCCTGTACCACCAGAATCTGCTTGGGGTTCAGATCGCTGCGTCGTGACGAGGAGGGAACACGTGTAAACGGGTTTTAGAACTGCTGCAAGACTGTATCCAGTAAGAAAAAAAAAACTCGGGTTTTCTCTTGGATGTTGGAGAAGAAGATGCAACGGATGATACTCTCGGAAGACGATTTAATTTTAAAGCGTAAAAAAATAGGGTAAGGATAAAACAAATGTCTCCATTTTGCGGTGGTTTCTTTCAGCAAATACAGTTTTTAATCAAAATAAATATTTGCTTTACATTAAATAATTTTAAAAAAACTGATATTTATACTTTTAGCTCAGAATTGTGTTTTTTTTTTCTTTATAAATTTGTTAGCACATCAGGGATTTAATAATGTCACACCGCAGGAAACCCAATCTGGCATTAAAATGTGAACAGATATCGCGATCGCAGAGCCAACACTACAACAGCTCTCACGAAATTGATTTGTCGAACTCTCGGTGGTCGCCGCAATGATGAATGAGCATTCGGATACAGTCTCAGAGAACGTTGCTCCGTATATGAACAGGTGCTTGTGCTCAATTTTAAAAGCTATCGCTGACAAAACCAACCCCCCCCCGGGAAATCCAAGCTCTCCGGATAGGAGATCCAGGTCCGATGTGGCATGGGGCGAAGTCTCAGAGTCAGTCATCTTGCTGGGTTGGAGCTTACGTTAGCCAGCTGAAGTACTGCACCAGATCCATATCGATGAATGGGAATTTATGATATCGCAGTGCCGTTGAATTACCCTCTATCCGAAAAAAAAAAAAGAAGGGGGGGCCCTGATCTCACCGATGCCATGCCACTTGAGGACATCTGGGACGCAGTTTCTGGGCATACCTTTCACCAAATCCTCAACGACGGTGTCTGTGCCGATGTTCCAGCTCCGCGTGAGGTCAGTGGAGTCGGGAACTCGGGAACCGTCAGGGCATGTTTTCGATCTGGACGAAAGTCGCCTTTAAGTACCAGGACGTTGTTTATAGATGGTATATATGGCATTAAATATAAGACGGCGGTTGTTTTAGAAAATACCACGTTCAGATGGCCCCCCCTCCCAACCCCGGTTCTTTGTGGGAGGATAAATGCTACTTTTGGTCTGGTTCCGAAAGAATTGGCACTGATGGACGCCACAAGGTCCCACGTGGAAATGATGGCTGTGGGGAGGAAAGTGATCTCGAAGATGCTGAGCTAATCTTGCGCTGGGATGCTAACTCCGATTTACAATTTCGCTGTCTGTTTTGACGGTTATGGACGGCCTCATTCTTAATTAACCGACGAGAAACTGCAGAAACTGATTAACTAGTTGAAAGGTGGCCATAGCCTTGCACTTCTATCTGCACGTGAAAGTCGTGCGCAATAATACGACCACAAAAACGGTCATTCATAGTTCTTGACCCGAGTTTTCTCGTTGACCTTTTGTCCGGCGCCACAAATGTATTTCTCGCATTCAGTCAGAAAACGTCCGGGTGAGACACGTTTACCGAAAGACCCGGTAAAGATGGGGATCGGTGCGAATTCCACGTTACACCGGTGACAGAATTTTAGAAAGCACAGCACCGAAAGTAATGGCGTTACTCACAGAACGCCAACTTGCAGACAGTCCAGGGTCACGAGTCGTGTCTCTGGTCGTCCGGGATTCCATCTCAACGTGCTAATTTTATTGAGAATAAATAATTTTGTTTAATTCACTGTAAATACGGAGAAGCTGTTTTATTGTTTGTTGTTGTTGTTTTTTTCAAGAAACTCCATTGTTCGAGGCTCTGCTTCTGGACCATTCTGTAACTTTGAGTTGTCGATTAAAACCCCGTATGTCTGGTTTCCTTATGCGATGACAGAGAGCCGAGTTGCGCCGTCCGTTCGCTTCTATTGCTTTCCAAACGAGTTTAGAGGACAATAACGCCATTATTATCTGGGTGCCTTTATTGTTTCCGTACGGGGACTCTCCGGCTGACCTGTTCACATTTTAAGCCGATGGATAGATTTGGTGCCCGGATCGCGTCCATCACCTACGTCCGCCTTTCACCACAGAAATAAATCAATACAGCAGACAGAGTAATTTTTCTCCATCTGTAAAAGCTCTGGAAGATGCTCCGACCACTACTTTCATTTCCAGAAAACAGCATAGCATTTGACTCCTTTTCCCTGGTCTATAGCGATTGCAGTCCACTGCAAAGATACAGATAAAAGGGGTTAATCTACAAATCAAAGTCTGTTTCGCTTCTTCCCCGGATGGTGGATGCAACAACAACAAAAAACCTCGTCAGCCTTGAGGTGTAGATTATGATCGTTGACGAAGTGGCCGCTGGCAGGCCCTGTCATCAACTCGGAGCTCGCAGAGAGAAGAAGGAAAAACCAGAGCAGCTTCTGTATTCTCCAACTGTTAATCCGTAATATCTTCACGGGTTTTTTTTTTTGTCTCTATGTTGAATTTGGTACGGCGGCAGAATTTCCCGCCGAAAACAGCTGTAGGTTCTTCGTTGTTTGGCTCCGCACGCGGCTGCAAAAACGAATGGATGCTGCTTCGGGACTTTGTCACAGAGTCGCGAAAGGGCTGTGATGCGACGACAAGCTTGACGCGCGGGTTGGATGGAATGCCTTTCTTAAAGATGGACTACGCCGAACCAAGCTCGTAATGCGATGAACCCATGACTGGACTTAATGCATGGGCCAGAACTAGAGGGGCAAACCACGTCCCGATATCATGTGACATTACGTCATTCGGACAATTCTTCATCGTTGTCTCTATAACTGCCCCGACTTCCACACTCACCTTGTTCTTCGATCGTTCAAATTCAGTCAACCGCGACGCGACGAAACCACGGTTAGTTTCGTTAGCTATCAACCACTTTCGCGCCCGTATACCAAAACTCAGGTCTGACCACGAAGTAAATGTCGGAAACAACCACTAATTTAAAATGACGGATGCACGCACTTCTTAACGCGATGGCTTGGAGCCAGGTGGAAGTGTTTTGGGGGGGTTGAAATTATAACAAATAAGTTAAAACCACAAAGTGTCGAGGTTTATATTTTGTTAATATTTCGACCGTTAACTTTAATTACCTCAACAATGGCGGAAGATGATGATACAGGGTCGATCGGGTGTTTCCATACATAGAAACGCTATAAGAAACATCCACAAAAATTTCTGGGTTGAAAGGAAAGGTGAGGCACGTAAAGGAATAACCAGGTATCATTTAGAGTATGATGAAAAATTGCAGATTCTTCTGGCTGATGTGGCAAATAACCCACACTTATATTTAAACGACCAGTTGTGATGTACTGCATTTGGTGCTAGCTCGCACAAGTTTAAAAATTATATAATATATTATATATTCAACAATTGTTTCACATTTAAAAACTTTATGCCTAATATAAACACAAACATATTGAGAATTACTGAGAGGGGGGTAGAATTGACCAGCCAGGGCTGTACTATATAGAACGCAGCATTCGAGCTATAGAATATAGATAACCAATAGTTACGGATGGATACATCTTCCATCTCTTTCAAGCCAGAATACTGTCGAAATATTCTCAAATTTCTAACTCTTCGGAGACCAAAATACAAGAAATACCCGAAGTTGGCCCAGATGTACCTTCTTCTGTAAATTCTACTGGTCTTCCAATTGAATCCAAACATTGGGTTTGATGCGAAAGAAGAGAGATTTCGGTTTTTGCTAATTGATAAATGTACTCGAGAACATTTTTTTTAAAAATTCATTCCGGTGAATCGTTTATCATTCTTGCCAGAATACCAATACCCTAAACAACTGATGATCTGGCTATATATATATGCTGAGCCTGACTGCAGAACTTTTCGCTAACTTTTTGGACTGCCGTTGTAGACCGAACTCAAGCACAACCATTCTTTACCGCATCCATCTCACTAACTCTTTCCAGCCGCCATATATTACACTTTTATACTTTTCAGTACGAGCCAAAAAAGATAGTAAGAATGGCAGATCGGTCTACCAAAAGAAAATGTTTCATATTTATTATACACGCTTGCGGTAAATTGTAACAGATGATAGCCAATCTCACTTATAATACTTAGTTTCGGAAGCAACCCAGATGGTCAGCAGACGGCAAAGGTCAAATAATTTTAGTTATGTCTTTTTTTTAACGAACCTCGTAAACTGTAAATATTCAGAACTAATTGAAATCTGAAATTGTCAACACAGGGAAAATTTGGTAGCTTTTCTTCTCAGACCTGCTATGCTACTGATGGCGTCAATGCTGTTTAATATCCAACCCGGTTCATCTAAGTGATGGTCCCCTGAGTGGTGTGTTTTGAATTTGCTGGGAAATAGAATTAGGGAACCATTTTTGCATAGAGATAATTTTCTTTTAGAGCCAGCAAAGTTGAATTAGGCTGATTATTTTCCCCAGGAACTGCTTTATCCGGATACCTTAAGGGGCCGCTTTCTCTTGAAGTAAAGCCTTACCAAGCCAGATGGCTATCACGGAGCCAGTATACCTATTTTCGTCACACTTTGCTGCCCTCGAGCCAACGGGACACGAACCACGGTCGGTTCCTGTCAATTGTATGACGCGATTTCCTTTCTCCCAAGCGATTCAATAGTTATCTAGATAATGGATCACATGTACAACTATTAACGTCTGTCTCTCTTTTTTTTATTCACACGAGGAAATTGGCTCCAGGATTTCCAATTTTTAAATCACTTAAGCAGAGTAGGGTGTCCGTCAGATTAATCTTGAAGAATCTCCCACCCAGCCCAACATTCTTTCTCGTCTTCGGTGGATTCTAGCTACGTGGCTGCTTTCTACCAGTCAAGCGATATATTTAAGGTCCTGTCTTTGTTTTCTAAAAATCTAAAGTAAAGTAACGAGAAGTGACGTCGCTATAACTGCTGTTCAATGACTTGTGACGTCACAAGTAGATTCTTTGAAGCGTGGAAGTTTCTGATGGAAATCGAACTCTGTCACTTTTATCTGTCCAAAAGGGTGCATTTTTCAAATATGCACACATCATCCACATTTTAATTGTATCTAATTAACTCCCAGATATTTATCTTTAATAATTTTTTTAATTAATAATGAAATATTTGGCAAAGATTCTAAAGGAAAACAACCAATTTCGTTCAGATTTCCTTTTTCTTTCCACTGCCTCAAGCTAAAGAAATAAGTGATCAAATGTTAATGGAAAACCAATAAAAGCAGACAGTCAAAGACAGGGGTACACAGGATTAAAATGGAAGTGGGGAAAATACTTTAGGATGCCATTTCCATTTATTCGCCTTGAGGAAGATAACTTCATCTGCCGTTTAACTTCCTCAACACATTCCTATCTCCGTTCTCTCGATTTCTGTTCCCGGCTAATAAAAGGACTCCTCCAAATGTCTTCTTCTCTCCCAAGTGAACGTTCAGTTTCTATTTGACAAACGGCTGCTGTTTTGGGCGCCGGGAAACACACCAACGTTTTCCTTCTCTCCCCGACGGAAGCCAAGCACCTTGAGGTAAGTTCGAGTGTCGCTCCCTTCACAGTAAATCAACCGAACTCCGACTGCCCAAAACAAATAGAAAGGTAATAAAAACAAAAAAAACACATCCAACTGGCGCTTATCCTCCAAGAGAAGCCGTACGCCCATCGTGGTCCTTCCTTCCTTTCCGTGCAGTGAAACAACAAATTACCCCACCATCAGTGGTTGCCATAGAATTTATTCCAAATTGAACGAGAGCCAAGCTAAAAGGAAGGAAAAAAACAAGAAGCTTCTGGCGTTTGTGTAAGCGATTTTTTTATTACTACCTTTGGTCCACTGTTGTTGTATAAAACCGAGACATCAGAGCGTTTATCTGGCCATAATGGAGTCTAGTTAACTTCCGGTTTGATGCTGTTCCAGCAAATCGGTTCACGCGCCATCACGTGTACAACAACAGCAGTCTTGATGAAATCTACTGTGGCGTTGGTGTAGTATCGACAAAGCCAACAGTTGTGAATGAAGGCCGAGATTTAGTCAAAATGCACCATTATTTAACGATTTTGTAAGTGGAGGAGCCTTTGTTGTTCCATAAAGACTTTGAATATTGCGATTGCATTCGCAGAAAATCCCGCTACCACCACCAACCTCCTTACAGTACATTCGCAAACATTAATTATCCTTAAATGTGTGCACCATCGGGTCCATTCCATGATTCTAAGGTGGATTCCGGATTTTAATTGATGGAAATTGTCTTCCTAAGTATGTGGCATGTTCCTGACAGGACATTCTCCTGGAGCTCTGTCTGTAATGCCAATTTTACTTGGAATTTTGCTGATGTTCTTTGCCCACTACTCCTATCACAACCAGCGCCGTCGATGCCTTCATCTCTTGTATTTTGGCAGCATCTTTCTTTCTGATGGTATTGGCCCCGTATCTGTTAGCAGGAGTATCGTCATTTGCTTTACCTCGATGTATGCATCTCACTAGCCAAGACTTCTTTGTCTATTGGTACTTGCATGCTCCATAGAAATGAGACATTACCATTATTATCGAAATAATTCTACTAAAACAGTATATTAACTACAGTCCGTTCCGGTATAAAACAATAACAATCAGTTCGAAAATAGTGTTTTTATAATTGTATTATATTAAAGTAAAAATATAATTATATTTTTAATTAAAGAAACAAAACCATTCCGTATATGCGGACTGTCTTTTGAATGTTTCCGTCAGGTGCGACCAAACCTACCCATCGTGCAATGCGCCAACTGAGAAGAAAAGCCAGTCGACCGGATTCTCTCGCGAGAAGACGGAAGTAAGGTGGTGACAATCGATACGAGCGTCAGAACAACGAAAACAGCCAGCCGGCCTTCACGAAGAATCTGACTCGACTGGATTTCTCGCCATCTTCGATTCGGTCATAACATTTATTTTCGGCGGAGGGAAGCTGCTGAGTTTCAGGGTTTAAAATACGTTTGTCTGGCGCTTCCGCTCCAGTTATCTGTCATCTGAGAAAGGCTTAAAATAACAATAATAGAATATTTCCGACGAAATACATTCTAATGCTCTCTTAAGACGACTATGAACAAGACGGTAATCGATCAGCAGTATATCCAGACATTTCGATAAATCAATTATGTAACAAGATTTATCGATTTCTGAATACTGCAGCGTGTATAAAATTACTCAGTAACAGCTTCGGATTAGTCATAGGCATCACCTGGTTTTTTTTTTTTCCTATTAATGTTATCAGATATACCCCCTGTCTTCACCAAATCCTTACAGTGGAAACTAAACACGGGATCGGCAGTTTTCGAGGAAGCCAGGTGGGGGTCATGCTTCACGATTCCGACCGAGTACCTGCTGTACATTTTCAGAGTCGACCCCCGTCACGTGCTCCCGGACTGACGTCAGCGGCCCTACTTTCTGAGAAAGCCGAGGCCGGCTGTTTTGTTCCTCACACGACTCCCGTTTATCGGTAGCGGGATTCCACAGACTGTCGATTTTTGTTTGTTTTTCTAAGCGCATTTATCGTCGATCGTTAGTAAGCAACCACGTGACCTACTGTCACCCGCCTACGTATAGTGTTATGTTAGTTCTGATTGGCCAATGTTTTCCTGATCCTATTAGAACAGTTAAAGCGCCACCTATATAGTTTTTTTAAAATGATGTTGAGTCATTAAAGTGGGACTCAGTTGCAGTTGTGTCACTCACAATGTTTGAACTTGCTGTTCTTTTCTTTCCTCAGGTAGATGTTAGAGAGAGAGAGACGACGCCATTACAGAGACATGGCATCAGTATAGAAAGTATGCACCTGTCAAGTAAAAGGTCCCAAGGTTACCACACATTAATTTAAAAGAAAAAAAAAAAATTGGAATGTGCTGATAGAAATTAAGAAAATTGAATTCAGATGCTAATTGGAACAAACGGAAGACACATTGGGAGCAGTTGTCCCCCCTTTTTTTAAAGTGGCTTTTTAGATACAGGTTCCTGCTATAATAATCTGACCCCCCAAAAAAGTGCTTGTTAAAGATTGTTTTTTTTGCATATCTGACCATCAATACTGCTATACACCAGGCTGCCAAAGTAGGCAGAAGCACGCAATAGCCAAGACGTGTTCCAGAGTTACCGGAATCCAAAGCCATTTAGTCCCCACACAGTGTTTCAGAACTCTTTCAGTTATGGCAGCACCGTTTGGATAAACTATTAGTCTGATTGGAATACAATCCTCATAGCCAGGCGCCACTCCCATGCCTCAGTCAAGAAGTGGTCATTAATTCACCCCATTTGGACCAAAAAGATTGGTGAGTCTATTCATACTATTTACAGCCAAATGCAAAGTAATGGTAGAATTGGAGCAGTGGATACTTGGTTTAAGAATAAAACAATTGTTTCAGAAATCTCCATCTGAGAGATAAAATAAATATATCAAATGTCCAGAAGCACTTGATGCTGAAGACGCAGAAAATGAAATTTTGTGGTCTATGGGTAACATTAATAGAATGATGTAAAAAGATGTGAATGAATTAAGGATTTCTTACCCACCCTGGACTCTTCTCAAGCTCAGATAAGTTCATAGAATTGTAATTTTGAGAAATTTACTAGTATAGTGAAAATGTTTGCTTAACTTTTGAGTTGTTTTTTTTTAAAGTCACTACAAATCTAAAAAAACAAAACAAAACAAACACACACTTTGATAACTAATAATAAAGTTTTAGCTATAACATATGTACTCTTCCAGATCGGCTTTTAAAGAGTTACTTTCCTGGTTTTTAAATCTGTTACCAATATTTGGATATTTCAAAAAAAAAAAGAAATTTGCAGAGAGAGAGAGACAGCCTTGTCCAACCATACTTAGTTTCATTTCTGCTAAATAATTAGGTTTTTTTTTAGCAATAATTTTGCCTCAAAGACAAGCTGTGATTTGTATCTGTTTGTAAACTGGTGTTTTGTAGCAGCAATAATGCCAGTTTCTGAACAATTTTATATCAGATTTGCTTTTTAATACAGTATATTTACTAAGGTAATGCACCAAACCTGATTATTGTAGATTTGTTCGCTGAAGCTAAAGTGAAGAACATCAGCTTTATTAATCTTATTTTTCGCCAGCAGTTACAACATAAATGTGTAATATATCACGACAATTGGTCGATCCCTTCCGGACTCACCTCACATACTGGTGTAATTCATAGCTGCAATAAATTATTTCGTTAAAATTTACCTTTGGGGAAATTTTCCTAATTACGAATCAGTGCACAATGTCTATTTGCAAAAGACAGGTTAATATGAAAACATTAGATTTGGCTTTTTTATTAGTCAGAGAGAGGATATTGGGACTTTCTTCTTTCCCGCCCCGAGAAGTTACCTACAGGTGTGAATGATAATGCAAAAAAAAAATCTCGCCTGCAACCAGATAGTAGTAGTACATCAAACAACAAAGTATGAAACTATTTTACTGATTCAAGTAGGTGTTTAAGGGAAGAATTCTTGTAAACCAACTAATATTGGCAATATTTAAGAGTAATGTCAATTGTTCCAGAACCTAGCCTATTAAATGATTTGAAGCAGGGGAAGATATGGTTTGCTACTTTGTATTTGGAGTGATGTGTGGATGGTTGGTTCACTGGACCAAACATGAGAATGTGAATCCCCAAATGTCATACTAACAAAACCATTGAGACTTGCAGAGATAGCTTGCGAATTTTTTTTTTGGGGGGGAGCATAAAACTAGTGTAAAAGGGTTAACCAGGAATGCTGTTCGTTAAGAATCATAAGGTATTCATTCCTCTGAATAGACAATGCTCCCTCAGCAGAGATCAGTGGCATACACAAAGGTAAAATGAATTATAGTGTATACTATATGAAAACTCTTTAATCACTAAATACACACAGTGCTGCTGCTATTTCAAAAAAATTTCCATTAGCGAAGGGATTGAAACAGTAAATTTTTTGGGATTGTGCAGTGGCAATGTAGCAGCTTTTGGTTTGTACCTTAGATGACCAGTTTTCTTCCTCTGGAGAGGATGCAACATTGACAGGATACATCGAGGATTTCTATTCATGGATGATGGGGCTTAGGAAATTCATTAAAATGTATTAAACTTATTTGGTGAATAAAAGACATTTGAATACTTGCATGCAGATCGACTTCAACAAGAAGCAGTTACCTGAGATAGTCATTTTATGCACTGTTAATTAGAAGAATCCACTTAAAAACAAAGATAGGAGGTACAAAGCCATGGCCATAACTTGCTTTAAAAACTGACAGCAAAATGAAAACCTAACTTGGCTGCTCCGATCGCCACTGAAAGCTTTAGTGGCTCAAGCGAATTTAAATACAGAGCTTAATGCATGAATTCTGTTCCTTTAAGTTTTCAGGGTTAATTTCATGAAACAAGAAACTGAGCCAATCCAATGAAGAAAAGACTGGAAATTGTGCTTGCTTAAGTGAAAATGATCTATAAAAGGATAGAATTTTCTGACTATTTCCTACCAAGTAAGTTATTAAGCTTAATTAAAAACAAGTATTTCTGATACCAAGAATTGTAGATTATATAGCAGCAAAATAAAGAAGAAAAAAAACCTCATCATTGTAGAAAACTTACCATCTTTAGCATTTTGAAATTTACCTGTTCTTCAGCTTTGTTGTACAAAAGTCTAGACAATGAAGTTTTCCAGAAACATGTCTGTACATGTAGCTGACATTAACTGTTGAAGCGTTAATAGATCACTTTCTCCTGTCTATCAGGATGTCTGCCAGCAAATCTTGGACTGTATAAGGTGACCTGGGGTTATTTACTGCAGACTGCTATTCCCATTGGGCATACTTGTATATGTACAGAGTTCAAATGAAGATGGATTGCAATTGTCTGAAGCATATTTTTAATAGTCTTTTAAAGAATTTTTTTTATTAAATATGTCTCCTGAACATAGCATCAGTAAGAAAGTATAGCCTTAAACCTCTTCCACCGGTGTTAGTTACCAGAGGCAGCACAAACCGCATGGTGTACTTGCTCATCACATGCAGACCAAGAGAGGGAGGAGCTGGGCTGATGGGTTATGAATGTTGTCACTACAAGAAATATATCACATACAGTTGTGTGTTTCGCATGCAACTAACTCTTGAAGACATTTGGAAATCCTTAATTGTGATCACTCCAATATATGGCAGTACAGCACTAGCAGTAGGTACTATTCTTCTTTCTGATGTAAGCCAGCTCTCCTCTCTGGGCAAAAACTTATTTGTGCATTTATAACAGCACAGTAACAGACAAAAAGAGAGAGAAATTTTCACAATGGCTATGTTAAAGAATATGCTTCATAATTTCTGTTTATTTAATCACAGAACAATTACCCATCTTGTGTGCCCAGTATAAACAATCAATATGGAAATGTGTGACACTTGATGCATTTAAAATTCAAAATAGTTATAGAGAAACTTGCACAACTATCCTTCTAAATAAATAAATAAATAGATAGAAAGTCAATCTTGACACTAAATATTCATATATGTAAACCAGGTAAAAAAGTAATAAAAAAAAAGAAATGTGATACAGACAGACATGGCTAACAGCCTTAAAAAAGAAACATTGCTTTTAGAAAAAAAATATCATTTAATATCAGTCATTATAATGAAAACATTTTTAGGTAAGTGCACGCTGATATGTTATTAACTTCCTTCTTCCCATAGTTAGTGTGGAAAAAAAAAGAAAAATCTATCTTGTTTCATACAGTGTGCACAAACCTTAATTTTAAATGACTTAAAACTGTCAGATTCAGTTCAGTGTATTTTCTTAAACAATGGTTAATATAATCAGAAAGATTACAAAATAATTAAGTATAATATGTTGGCATGTACAGATTATGATACATAGTTTCTTTTTTTTCTGGTTGGGGGGGGGGGGACAGCCCATGTCTTCAAACACACTTCAGAAGGTTAGATATTAAACGTGGTTTCAAAGAGTGAAGAACCTGTAACAATTGTAAAAACACAGAAATGCTTATCTGTGTATGAAGGACTATATCTATCACTGTAAGTGTAATTAGCTACCTGAATATTCGACATGCACAATACACGTAAATTCTAATTAAAATCTGTTGCTAGGGTAACCGGTTGTATTTGCTTATTTACAAAAAAACAAAGTGACTGTTCATTAAAAAGGAGAGTCAGAACAACAACAACAACAACAGACTTGTTAGACTATTTTTAAAACATCATCACTACTAAGTTGGTTCTCTTTTTTGGAAAAATCATATGAATCATTTCATCTATTACTATCTCAGACTTGGAATTTCAATAGTTTTCCTCTTGACTATCTTTTTTATCCAGGAAACTAAACTTTGAAAAATGTTTTATTCTTCATCACCTTTAACCAAAGATAGATTCAATAGAACTCAAATTAACGAAAAGTTTATGCTAGCATAGTATTAATAATATCAAACTAAATTTTAAGCCTTCAACAAAATTCTAAATTATGCCAGATTATTAAGGGCTTTATTTTGGACATAAAAATATCAAATAATATACAAAATTAGGCATTAACTTAAATGATAGATAAATGCATTTGTGACTACCTCAGATTCCCTTAAAGCTGGCAAAGCTCCCATTAGTGTCCTTGGAAAACAAACATTTTGGTTTAAAATTTATCAGAGGTCTTTCTTATAATCCACTGAAAATGTTTTTTTTTTTTCTTTTTTAAAGAGTAGAGTTTAAAAACAACTAACGAAATGGTCCACCTCCATGTACTAGTAGTCATTTAAAAACTTTTGGCTAATTCTTGAGGATGCAAGCTTTTCTCTCTATCTCTCTCTCTCTCCTTCCACTCCAATCTCTCACACGAATCTGCATCCAACCAATCTAGTACGACAACTCACGCTATGACATCTACTTGTCCAAAAAAATGTAGAGGCTTGATAGATATACCGACATCCCGATAAAAGAATGCAATTGATTGTCAATCAATCTTGGAGGTACACAGACATGGTAGCCAGGAACAACAATCATCTGGAACACCATGTTTCTTCCCTGTACTCAGAAATGACACCAGTCTGCCTGTATCCAGACTTGCCGCCAGACTAGGATTTCATGATAAACTGTGGAGAAAAAGAGAAAATTAAAACAAAGGAAGCATTTTTAGAGCTTTCAGAAAATACCATTTATGTAACTTTCCTATCTATATCTTGTAGGATCATCCAATATTTCAGAAATTAAATATGAACCACTATTTTTTTAAATAAAAATAATGAGAGATACATTTTTAAAGATCTCAAAAGTAATAGTAATTTCTAAACTAAGGATTTTAACAGATATACACACAACTTTTGATATGAAAATAATGGAAAATAGTAAACAAAAAATAAACCAGTACAATTAGTTAATCATTTACAATTACAATGTTACAATGGGAACCTCTTTTTTTTTTTTATTACAAGAGCTTTATTATACTTCTCACCTTGACACTAAATAAATTTATTCCAAAAAATTTATTTCTATAATTGATGCATTCAGTGACATTGACTGCATTGAAATCTGATTTTACACCAACTTGCGCTTATCATGCACAAAAATATTAGGAGGAGGAGGAATGGTCGAGACTATCTAACTGCTATCATATACGGACTGAGACGGATGAATTAATTTTAGCATAAAAGACTAATTCCAATTAGTCTGGCTTGGTGCAAAGGGCTGGCTTGATGTCCACAGTTGATATTAGTGAACCCACAACATGTCGTTCTAAAGAAGACAACAAAAGAAACGTATCTTTCAGCTACTGAACCTTCAAAGCTGAGGTAGGTTACAGTTATGCCCATGATTCCACATTCACACAACTCTCTCTCCCCCCTCCTTTATAAAACTCTACAAAAATATTTTTTCAGCTGATAAGCTTGTCCATCAGTTGCCCCCCTTGCTTAAATGAACTAAACTCATAAGATAAGCAAAATTAGTGCAACTCTAAACACTTTTGATGCTTTTATTGTACCCATCAAGGTTTTGCATCTGTTGTGTGTGCAATAGAGAATTTTCTCTTCTTAATAACTAAGCAGTCAGCACTCACATTTCATCAAGGACAACTCACTTCGCCAACCCACTACGAATATAGCGTGTAATACAACAAGATCAGCAATGGGTTTACATTTACTTCCAGACATATTCAAGCCCCCCTTTTCAAAACAAATTCACAGAATCCTAAGAATCTTCCACAAAATTCCAAACCTACAGCAAATAAAACTTTCATCCATCACTTGCAAAGCTGCATCTCAACTAGAAGTTTGCAGGTATTTTTTAAACACCAGCCAGCCATGCAGACAACAGTTATTAGGGAAGATGTTAAACTCAAATGAAAAGACGACAACAACAAAAAAAGGAGTTTGTTTTCCTTAAATAACGCAAAAGTGAAAATAAAAACAACTTTTTTTTTTTTAATGATTAAATGTCAAATCACTCCCTTGAAGAATACTTCACTTTGGTTTTTTTTCTCTTACACATCTCTGCCATTCTGGATACTCCAACAGAAACTTCCTACTGGGTGGATAATCAGGAGGAAAAAAATTGGGAGGGGGGTAGTTTTTTGGGACAATAGAAACAAGAGCTTACATTTGATTCTAATTGCAGTTTTTCCCTAAGGGAGGAAAAGCCCCACTAGTGTCAAGCTTGAAAGCTAAAGTATGATTTTTCTGCAGCAAGCACCAAACTTGAAGTCTAATGGGGTTTCAGAAATTATATGGAGACTGTGCATGCAAAAAATACTGATGACCATGGGATTATCATCCTGAGAACGAGGTCACAACAGCTGATTCCTAACTACTTTTCATTAACCCACAATCAAATCATACCTTTTGCTGAGTTTTTTTTTTTGAAAAAACATACAGGTTCCAAGTTACTCTACATTAACAATCACCTTTACAGTGTTTGTCATAACCAGACACCATGATGTAATTGGTGAACAGGTAAATCTGATGTTGTGTGGTTATGCAATAGTTTTGGTTGCACTATCCTTTGTTTGGCCTGAGAACAAGGGTTCTTAATGGGGAAGTTAAATTATCTGTAATTTACCTGGTAGTTTCTTTGCTTTGTAGTTTGTGCAGTGTTGCAGATCCACCTTCTTTCTCGTTTTCATCCTGAGAGAGAGAGAGAGAGAATGAGAAAACTGTCACATCTTGGAAGTGAGTAAATCAATGCCACCCTTTTGTTTTTAAAAAAAACTCTGCTTTCTAATGATTTCTTTGATTATTTTTTTAAAATGTTTTTCTTTCTTTCTTTCCAGAACTAAACATTATGAAGCCTAGAGAAAACGACGACACCAGGAATGTTTCTGGACGAACTGGCCGGCTGACACTTGTTTTTCCTGCATCAATCTGACTTTCCTCAAACCCACATAACTGTCCATGTAATGACGTATAGTGTAGGTAGCCATAGTAACAAAAATCTAGGTCTAATAGAAAAGTGTGCATCAGCAATCTATACACTGCATGGACAATTATGATTCAAGTGATCACTATTAGTTATTTCACTGAATGCATTGAACATGTGCAAAGACAGACAGATACAATAAAAACTGACAGGGATAATTCTATTCTTTAATTCAAACCTATGACATTGCTTACAGCACACTGGATGCTAAGACAATGCAATATTATTGCAGCTGAGATTCACAAACCGCACCAGGCAGTTCACTTTTCGCCATCGTTTTACAACAAAGCAGGCTGAGAGGCTGCAATGAAAAGCAGCCATCCAAAAATAAAATACCATACAGGTGACCAGTTCTATCCACTCTGTCCTGATTATGAACCAACTGTCTTCATTTCCACCTGTCCTGTCTGGTTTAGGACACAAAGGCAAAGGGATTGCTTGACCAGTTTTCATCTAGATGGATGTTTTCTTATCACTCGCATGAAAACAGTAACTTTTCCCCCCTTGACTGGAAAGAATTAATGTTTGAAAAAAAGAGGAGACTCGAAAACCAAGTGGAATTCAAGCTTGCCATTTTAGGACAAGCTGTCAAAAATCAAGTCTGCCTTAGCAAAGACTGTTATTTTGTTTTTTTTTTAAATGTGGCTCCCACAAAAACAATGGTTTCCTTTCCTTTTTCAGAACTGTATTTCAGTTTGGAATCAAAAAAAGAGAAGGCTGAAAGAACTGTGACGAATCCCTAGTCCTGCTGAAAACCAAAACATCTGTTTACCAACCGGAAATTTTACGTACAATACAGAATTTAAACCAAAATAAGAATTGCGGGTAAAAAGAGAAAGAAAGAACTCAATATTCCAAACTGCTTTTTGGTTTCTAATGTTTTCTGACAAATTATTATTGCCTTCCCTTCATTTATCACACTTCAGAAATGGAGGAAAGTTTTACATTCAGCAGCTCTGGTGGTAAATAATTTCAAATGAGATCCATTGGAAGCTCATCTTTGCATGGAACGTATGACCTTTATAGCTCGGTAGATAGCTGGCAAAGCAGTCTGCTAAATATTTCTTTTCATGTTCTCTTAATATTTTATCAAATTTCAGCAGCACCGGATTCAGGATACGCAATCAAAAATTTCCATTACTCGATGTTCCAATCCAATGTTAACAGCAGGGCATCTCATAAATGTAGTCAACTAATTAGTAAACAAACAGCAACAGAAGAAATGATTTCACACTTTGTCATTCCCTATTCTGTTGCCATAGCAGCATTAAGCTAGACAGCAATAACATTCCCATGATGCAATTTTCTAATTTTCACTTTTACTGTAACAAACAAGCAATTGTGGCTCTAGATCCAAATATACATTAACCCAGCTCTTCTTCACCATGCCACCCATTATAAAAACAACAAAAGTCTGCTTCCTGAAGGAAGTGGTAATCAAACGCCATGCTTGCACCAATCTCAAACATTCCATCGCCATCTGCTAGTCCCTGCGGCAGTCTGACATCAGAAGAGTTAAAAGATGTATTTTCTAAAATAAGTGTTAACTAAAAATACCCATGAAACTGAAGAATTCGCCAGTCTAGAAGAACCATCAAAAGCAATTAAATATAATTTCAATAAACATTTTTTTATGAGACAATAAACATACACCATCTTCCCCATCGAGATTATGTTATTTGCCCCGCACCTTAAAAACAAATTTTTCCTTTTAGTGTTTTGTCTGTCTGCTCTGAAAGAAAATCCAATCAATAAAGCTGTTTTTCTTTTTTTTTCTTGGAATACTATGAATCTACAGAGTAAAAATGTTACCACTCTCAGTCAGTTTCAACTGGACCCCAGATGCGGCTGTCTGCTGTGAATAAATTTTTAACACCAGTGACCAGCAGCCACATGAGAACATGATTTATGATGTGCCACGCCACACCCCTCTCGTAGAATTTCTTATAGGCAGCTGTTCTGTCGACAGTGCGAGAAATAAGAATGATACTGGATGATAAATTATAGTTGCTCTACAATACTTTTGAAGGAATAAAAAAAAAAAGGAAGAGAGGAGAAATAAAGAAAAGAGAATTTATCAATTAAATATCCAACAGTATATCCATTTACTTCTGAACAATGACAGGGAATTTATCCATCTTTTCTCTTCTCTTCTGTGTGCGCTGTCACCTGAAGTCTCCCAAAGCTTTTAAACACTTCCGGCGTGGAGAATGTCAGATATTCCAAGATTGCAAACAAATAAATATGCCAGCCAACCCCCCCCCAAATATAGGCACAAGGCTAGAAAATCTGAATATAAACACAGAGACTGAGAAATCAAAGATTCTTATTTACCTTTTTGTATGGTGATGTATTTTTCAATAATGAAACCTAATAAAGTAGCAAAGTAATTTTTATAGCTTAGCAAAATCCTGTAAGTAATTATTATTGGAAAATTTTTAGATTTTATTTCAATTTAAAAAGAGTAAAACTCTAGTTAAATAAGCTGAAGGTGGGTTTTAAATGATTAGTGTTAATCTTAAATCTCAATGAATAGCTTTACATGAAAATGAAAGGAAAATTGCTAAAAAGCAGTTTAAGATTTTAGCACGGTTTATATTTTCAGTGGTAGAACTCAAGAATCCCCAAAATTCAGCCAGACCCCTTTGAATTATCTTGATTACCTGTGCGCATGAGTCTGATATAGAATCTACATGAACTATCCTTCCAGAAGCACTCATGCTGACTTACTGTGCACCTCGACATAACTACCACCAGTAATTCATTCATATCAACCAAACATAAAAGAGGATGCAGCGAAAGAAACATTTTCACAGTTGAGTGAATTCACACCTAACCTGATTGTATTGGAAATGTCTTGTACCGGTCTCAAGCGTTGAGCAGTTTGATCCTGCAGGCAAGCATGGTTGGCTTTGGAAAGATAAAGTATGATACCACGATTTATACATGCATGTCTTGAAACTTACCAATGTGAACAAGTATGGAATGTAGATGCTGCAAACACAAAGGGAGGCAAATCAACATTGGAATGACACGTAGTTATTATCCATTCCTAATAAAGGCATGGCGGCAGTTGGTCACGAAGTCTGCCATAGACCCTTCACAAAGGCCAATGAACTAAGAAACCACTGGGGGTAACCGAACAACAGAATTCATGAGAAGAACATCATCCAAAAGGCTGAATTTCCCTGATTACATTACCACAACCTGTTGTTGTCCTGCGAAATATCCAAAGTTGTCAGATAAAAGCAAACTAAATTTAACAGGTCCAATCAATGTTTCTGGTGGAAATTGCGGCATGGTGGAGTGTACAGTATTTTGGTGAAATTTGCTTTTTTTCCTGCCCCATGTCAATGGTTGAATGAGGAGTTTGGACTCATGTTCAGAATGTTGCTGACATAGCCCAGGCTTTGCATGAGGTGGTGAGGAAATCATCCAGAAAATAGGTGGTAATAATCTTCACTAATGACATTAAATATGACCGAGCTTCCAAATGACTTCTCAATTTTAATATACTCATGGTACATTTAACACAATGTTAATTTTCTAATATTGTAAAGCACAAAAGCCATCAATTATTCTTCAATTCTTTTTTCAAAATATTGGCGGCTTTGGTCACACATTTAGTAAAAGATGAATTTTTAAATTATCCAGTAGTTCTGCAAAAAATTTGTTTATGGAAAATCCAGTCGTACTTAATTTATGTTGAGGTGCACGACTTAATTGCATTATATTGAATAGATAAACTAATTAATGCAAGTAAATGGATAAGTGGTTTCTTGATATTCGGCAGACCCATGTAACCGCAGACTGTGTGGCTTGGAACTGTTGCTATGTGCTGTTGCTTAAACCTCAGAATCCACATGTGAAGGAATTAATTCCTTCAGTTATAACAATGTCTTTGACAGCTGCATTACCTCCAAACAAGAATAAGTTAGCATTTAAAACGATAGGAAAAGAAAGAGTCTACATAAAACAAACTGCAAGTAAAGGTGACTGAGTTGTTTCCTTCTGAACAGATCCCATTTTTTGTATCCACCAAGCAAAACAGCATATTTACTAAAAATTATAACAAAATAATGAGCTGGTTTCTGGTTACCTATGATGGAAAATTAAGTCTAATTGCTTACATCAATCTGCAAAGTCGCTGGTAAATGTTGGTAAGTTTAGTAAAACTGCATCACTGTTTTCAAACAATAAAACAAAATATTTCCCAAGTATATTTAACTTTGAATCATTTGGCCCAGGTTTCCACAATTCTTATATCCCTCGCTTTTGTTATATTTTTATAACCTCAAAATGGCACAGATCCTGGACTCAATTAATGATCTCGTTAACTAGTATAGGTTCTCCATCAGCTGCAACAATGTTACAGCAGAGCATGCATATTAAAAAAAGCTATGACAACAGGTGTCTAAACTTTTGGCAGTCATCCAATCAGCAAGAATGACCAGCCCAAATGCAAGGCTAAAAGTATGGCAATGCTTCTAACAGCTGACCATTATTGAAACCAGGATCTTTGAGAGTAATGGCAACACTGCGAGGATGAACACAGGAGTTACTTTACTTCATACTACTCACTCAAAGCTTGATTTTCTGCAGCCAATATAATTAAAATTTCAAACACCTCCACCCACACATGACAAACCACTGAAATATTTATCATAGGAACCTCCAAAAGGAAGAAAAAGGAAAGCCATAAATAAGGAAAAAAAAACCCATAAGAGAAGAGAGTGAAAACAATTTAACATTACAGGATCAGTTTAAGTCTTTTCGTGCCAATATATCTGGCTTAGTCTTTTGAAGCCATCAGTTTTAAAAAGTAATTTTATCTGCAGACCAAAAATAAAAATAAGTTATCTTAATGAGGATGCTCCATTGGGAATTTAAAATAATAAATGAGCCCTTCAGATTGCAAAGAATGGAGCCTAGGTGGCTCCTGTGTTTAAAAAATTTAATTTTGTTTTAAAAAGCTTGGAAAACTAAAGGATAAAGTAGACTGGGAGAGAGAGAATGCCAGGATAGTCAGAGCTGTGTCCTGATCCAATCAGAATTATCCAGAGGATCATATTTTTTTAAAGCAAATGTTCACAAATTCTGATATTGCAGAACACTGAAAAATTACCATTTATCTTTCCTGAATTGTACGAAGATAGTTAATTACTTTAGATATTTGAGGTGCTTTTAAAATCTGATTTAAGAAAAGTAGAAATAGTTTCATTCTTTCAACCCAATTATTTCTATAAACTAAAAACACAAAGCTTAAAAAAATAAAAAGGGTCAAAATTACTATTATTAACATATGTTAATAACCTTTATTACTAGTTATCCCCATAAGCAGCTTCTCAAACCAGATTCTTCAAAATCAAAGGTCAGCTTCCAATTAAAAGTAAAAAATTAAGGCAATAAGTTTTATCAGCATTATATCCAGAATTGTTAAGCATGATTACAAATTAATTCCTGAACGGCACCATGCTTTAGGCATCTACATAGAGGTATGAGTAGAACACCTCTCAACTGACTCACCTCCAAGGAACAACCTCCAAGACTGATACTGTCACTGTCATCACACATTCCTATCAAGTCTTCGTGAATACCGCTGAGTGGTGAATCAAGTTCCTGTAGGTAAACGATGACACTTTCAAGTAGAAACACAAATTCCATAGATAAACTTGGAAAACAAGATGGCAACCTTACAGAGGAGGAAATATGTATGTTCAATGTATTTACTGTACATTGTTTGGGATAGTCAGGTATGAGATTTCAGAAGTTGGTGGAAGGGATAGTGAAGAGAAATGAAGAACTATGACAGGGACTGGAAAGTTGAACAAGTTTGAAATTACTAAGAGAAAAACTGTTTTACATTTGAATTTAATAATAAAATAAATCAGAAAACAAAGTGATAAAAGAATTCTCCATGCAGTTATAATTGTAAGTACTTCTTTATCTCCTAAGGATCATTAAATAAACTTTAATTGCATAAATTTAGGGCTTGACGAATTGCTATTCAAAGCAGTATCTGCCAGTGCATTCATCTGCTCATATTGACGAGTGTGCACCAGGACAGTCTCTGGACTGAGATACTGGAAAGCAGTACAGGAATTCTGGTGCCAAGTCAGCTAGATCATTACAGAAAAATGTCTGAAAGTGAGCTTTGTACCCTAGACTCATCTCAGCCTAATCCACAAATCTTAATCCTATGATTATGTCATCAGTCAGAAATCCAAAGCAGTTCTGTTCCAGAGGATTGTGATGTAGAATTATTACAAAAAAAAAAAAAAAATACAAACTCAGACAATTCTTAAAAAAATAATAATGGTTTTTCTTTTAGTAGGAATCAATTGAGAGCTAAAACTGGAGTAACAATACTTGAATTAAAACACCAATAAAGTCTGAACATGTCCAAGCTTTCAGATATGGGCAAGTAGCTAACAGAATCAACCAACCAAGAACCTACAGTTTGTCTGTTTGGTAAGATAAGTTTGCTGCAATGATATTATAGCTTAGCAAAGAGGAAGTTTGATAACTGTAGCCAGAACTAAAAAAAAAAACACAAAGTGGTTCACAAAATGGAATAAAATTCTCTGAAAGCAATGGATAAATTTCACCTACATTAAAGATGACAGATGATGCTACTGCAGTGCAGGATGAAGGTAGTGATTGTACTGGAGTGACGGTATCTAATAACTCAAGCAGTATATCCACAGGCCTGACATGTCAATAAAGACTTGATTTAAATGCCATTTACAGCCAAAACATGTAAGCTGTGTAATTTACACTGATATAGAGAAAATAAAGTTTATAAAAGTGATGGGAACCAGAAAATGTGGCACAATGACACAGCTCAACTGCAAGATATCAGAAACGTGATGGTTACTGCCTATTTAAAGATACTGATATACAGGTGCATCTCATAAAATTAGAATATCGTGGAAGAGTTCAATATTTTTTGTCAGTTATTTCAGAAAGTGAAAATTATATATATTCTAGACTCATTACATGTAAACTAAAATGTTTCAAGTATTTTTAAATTTTAATTTTGATAATTACGGCCTACAGCTAAAAGAAAAATAGAAAAAAGGTATCTCAAAATATAATATTCCATTTTGAGTTTGAATAAATCACTATTTATGCAGTACAAATACATGAATCTCTCAGTCCGGTTCAGTACACAACCACAATCATGGGGAAGACTGCTGACTTGACAGTTGTCCAGAAGACACTCATTGACACCCTCCACAAGGAGAGTAAACCTCAGAAGGTCATTGCTGAAATGGCTGGCTGTCCGCAGAGTGCTGTATCAAAGCATATTCATGGAAAGTTGACTGGAAGGGAAGTGTGGTAGGAAAAGGTGCACAAGCAAGAGGGATGACCGCAGCCTTGAGAGGATTGTCAAGCAAAGCCAATTCAAGAACTTGAGGGAGCTTCACAAGGAGTGGACTGAGGCTAGAGTCAGTGCATCAAGAGCCACCATGCACAAACGTGTCCCGGAAATGGGCTACAAATGTTGCATTCCTAGTGTCAAGCCACTCCTGAACCAGAGACAACATCAGAAGCATCTTACCTGGGCTAAGGAGAAAAAGAACTGGACCGACCGTTGCTCAGTGGTCCAAAGTCCTCTTTTCAGATGAAAGTAAATTTTGCATTTCATTTGGAAATCAAGGTCCCACAGTCTGGAGGAAGAGTGGAGAGGCACAGAATCCAAGTTGTTTGAAGTCCAGTGTGAAGTTTCCACAGTCAGTGATGATTTTGGGTGCCATGTCATCTGCTGGTGTTGGTCCACTGTGTTTTATCAAGTCCAAAGTCAATGCAGCCATCTACCAGGAGTTTAGAGCACTTCCTGCTTCCATCTGCTAACAAGCTTTATGAAGATGCTGATTTCCTTTTCCAGCAGGACTCGGCACCTGCCCACAGTGCCAAAACTACTAGTAAGTGGTTTGCTGACCATGGTATTACTGTGCTTGATTGGCCAGCCAACTCGCCTGACCCGAACCCCATAGAGAATCTATGGGGTATTGTCAAGAGGAAGATGAGAGACACCAGACCCAACAATACAGAGGAGCTGAAGGCCGCTATCAAAGCAACCTGGGCTTCCATAACACCTCAGCAGTGCCACAGGCTGATCGCCTCCATGCCACACTCGTGTAAAAGGAGCCCTGACCAAGTATTCAGTGCATAAATGAACATACTTTCCAGAAGTCCGACATTTCTATATTATAAATCCTTTTTCTTTTTATTGATCTTATGAAATATTCTAATTTTTTGAGATGCACCTATACTATTTGCTGGCAGCAATGGGCCTTTTTTTTTTTTACTTGTTAAAACAAATACCTGCTTTAAGAGCTTACACGCTACCAAAATTATTATTTTGAAGCATTTTAAAACCCATTTCCATTTTCTTGTAGAATACTTTTGGTTGTAAGTGAAATTAGAATATCACAAACAAAATGTGGTCTTCCATAAATAGCCAATTTACGAGGTTTCATGAATTAAAACAAAAAAAAATCAGTAGAAGGGAAATTGAAGGACATGTGAGATGAGTGCTCATATATATATATATAAATTTGTCTGTCTGTTTATATCAATTCAAATATGAGTGTTTTTGTGTTTCTTTAGAAAATTTTTTAAAAAGCAAATAAACAAGGAAAGAGGGATCTATTAATTAGTTAATGACAGTATATTGGAACCTTTGAATCTCTTTAAAAAACATGTTAAAGTAGAAAGCACTCATTTCAAATCTAGAAATACCACACTGTAAAATAGAATTTTGCAAAGACACAAGAAACTGTGATATAGAGGAAGCATTAAAAAAGGAGAAATTTTTTGGTGAAGTAATTTTCCACCAGCTGATAAATATGGATGAGCACACATGCAGGTTGAATATGACAGAACCAAGATTATGCTTGTTAGCTGAAAGCACAGCAGTCTTTTTAACACTGTCTTTCAAAGTCTAGGCTGCAAGTAAGAGGTGAAGAAATTGTGAGCCAGTGGGATACAGAATGCGCAAGTTTGGTAGGTGCTTGTTAATGATGGATAACCAACCAACACTGGGAATGGCATCTTCTTGGTGCGTGTTAATTGCAGTGATTGAGATTAAATGAGGTCCTAGTTCTAATTAAATTGTTAATGCTGTCATATGGCTAATCTACAGTTTAAATTTTAAAAGAAGCACTATGTACGTTTTGCGTGTATATATCAAAACAAGTAAAAAAAAAATTTTTTTTTTATTCTGCAGTTGTAAGTACTCAGCTGTACTGATATTCAAATTCTAGCACCTGTATCATTTCACTGTGGTGAGAGAGAGAAAATCACCCAATACAACCCCCAACAGGCTAACCATACTGCCAATTAGTATTTCATCCTTAAGGGTCAGTTTCCTTTATAGCTTTGTACTGATACCCATTGTAAATATTAAGATTTAAAATTAAGAAAAGCAATCATCACACACACACTCTCTCTCTCTCTCTCAAAAATGTGTTATTTTTAAGGTTTTGTAGAAAACCGACCATTAATGTCACCCTCAACCAAAATAATAATAATACAGGAGTATTCCCGTCACTGGTTGAGAACCAAAAGGCTGCACGTCAGTTTTTATCTGTTTTAAGATAATTACATGTTAATATTCAAAACAATGTAATTTTTACAAAACAAACAAACTTGTGAGACTAAAATATTCAATGGACTGTACAGTTTTATAATGGCAGGCTTGTTTCAGCAGTTAATATTGAATTGTGTGATAGGCTTCAAGACTGCCTAACTCTCCCTTGTGTGTGTTCGTGAAAATTATGGAAGAAAAGTCTAAGTGTTCAGAGGCTCCTTATTGTGATTTGTGCGCACCCGTCAAGGGCACCTTACTCTCTGCCACATACTTCATGCAGTAGGTCGGTGAGAGTATTTCCTCTGCCACTTTATTAGCAGTAACTGAACCGACGTTTCAATTTTCCCCTGCTCCCACCATCTGCTAAAGCATCAGAGAAAAAAAAAAAAGATCCAGACAATAGTGGGTTCAAAACCAGTCCCCTTGCTACCACGAACCAGAAAACAGAAATGCTTTACTCAAAAATAACGTGAATGAACTTCAAAACTAAGCACTAACTTCATCAATAAGCTGGTGCAGACACTCTTGATAATGTGATGATAAATGCCAAAACCAAACTAGACCTGGACTTTCTATTAACACATCAATAATTTCTGTACTTATCATGAGTTATGTTACTACTATTCAGATGTAATAAGAAATGATTATTGTAGTACATAAGTAATGGAAATCAGCATGCTGCCAAAATACACGTTTACAGACGAAAAAAAAAACAAGCATCATGCTTACATTTGAGATGATATTTACATAAATACATAGGGCAACATCGTGCTGACCAATAAAACAGTCACTGACTACATCGAAGTAAACTAAAGAAAAAAGTGTGCAGCGTGAACTTTAAGATTATAATTTTGTACACAACCTTTGATAACATGGCCAAGAAGAAATTCCAGAAGATATGTGATAAGATGGTGTGCTTGCATGAAGAAGGGTTTTTCTATGAACCATATAGCTTCTAACTTCAGAGATTCTATAAGCTGTGTCCAAGAAAGTAAAAGCTTGGAATGAAGGCAGAAGCATTAAAACTGATAAGTTGGAGGAGAAAAAAAAAGCTTATGAGGATTAATGAACTATACTGAAGACTATCGTCTTTGAGAGATAAGGGGAATCTACTGGTGAAGTCAGGTGATCTTTGAAAAAATTAGATCTAAAGGGTAAAGTTGCTGCCCAAAACCATCTTCTGCCAGGTCATGGACCCCAGACTCTTGGTCATTGGCATCCTCTTATGGCTGAATCAAAGTTTCAGATTTCTGAGAGCAAAAAGACAACAGTTTGTATATAGGAGAGAAGGTGAAAGGCTTGTAAATCGATGTTCAATTCCAACTGTGAAGCATTTGTCATAGTTTTTTTGGAATCACACACACGTAAAAGACAGAATGAAATTAGAAAATTGGTAAGAATTCATGATACTCTTACATCACAATGTTACAAGCAGATTCTTATAAACCATGAACTTGTCCAGTAGAACCAGGTTGATTGGCAGAAATCGTTATAAAACAAGATGACAACTTAAAACATAGTCATATTTGCAATGAAAACAATAAGTAATGATGTCGCTTTTGGAATAACCCTCTCAAAGTCCAGAAGAAATATCAGATTATGTATGTAAAATAAAAAAATAAAAAAAAAGGGGTGTGAAAATGAAAATCACAAATAAGATAGACCAATGGAAAGCTCTAGATCAGGGATTCTCAAAGTGTGGGTGGGGTGTGGGAATATTTTGGTGGGCTCTGGGGTTAAGAATCTTTTAGTGAATTATAAGAATATTTTAGGAAATAATTAAAAAGTTGGTTGTTGGCAGTTATGGAAAGTGTAAATACAGGAAACAGTTGCCACTGTTACATAATCATGTCCATTCATTCTCTCAGTTGCAACCTGGCAGCATACACTCCCAGAGACTATTATGTGGACCAGCTGGGTGCCCACAATACACATACATTCTATCATGAACAGCTTGGTGCCTGACACAGCCCATCCCTGCCAGGTCTATTGTTTTCAGAAGGCTGAGCAGGGTACAAAAAGGGCCATGACAAAGGACACACACAATTGCCAGGGACCACTCCACACTCCAACCCACAGCTCTGTCCACTACAAAGTTTGATGACTCAACATGGCACCAAGGAAGTTCAAGGATGTTTGAGTTATTAAATTGTTATTGGCTCTGGGGTGTCACATGTGCTTCTGGAGTTTTCTATAGAGTTCGCTGATTGGATATAAATATGGATAGTTCTGCATGAGCTATCAGTTCAGATTCTGAGTGCAGTTTCCACAGTTGAATCACTAATGTGCATCAGTTGTTACTTGGCTGTTTAACTGAAGATAAATTTTAATTACAGTTACAGAGATTACAAACTCCTAGTGGGGATTTGTTTTCATTGTTGAAATGTTGTTAATATTATAAATAAAGTTTCTGTTGCCACCATTATGGTGAGATCGCTTTACAGAGAAACGCAACAGTTGGTGTGAAAGATGTGATTTGCCAACACTATCAGTATAACACAATTGTGGTAACTTTCAAGTAAAATCAGTTTATGCATTTTATTTCCATAATGTGTTTTTGCTCTAACTATAGGATTAGCAGATTTATACATTCTGTATGGTACATTACTAATTGCAATCCCTCGTCTTTTTCACAGATTTTCTTAACCCATATTATTCAAAATGAGCAAACCAAGCAAGCAAGCAAAAAGTTTGTTAATATGCAATGGTGTTCTTGAAGTTTGGGCTTATACCTGCTGTACATAATTAACGTGCACCTCTTTGCTTATTATGCCAACATACTTTGACAAATGAATCAATGAAAGCAGGCCGTCTTGAAGCTCATTTGAGGGTAAAACATCCTAACCATGTCAATTAAAAATTGGAATATTTTAAATCACAGAGAGGTTTGAAAATATATTAAAAAATCACTTAATTATTCACTGCGCAAACTACAGCCCTAAATCGTACCCTTGAAGCTAGCTATGAAATTTCTCTCTTGATAGCAAAACATGGAAAGAATCATATGATTGGGGGGGGGGGACTGATTAAACCCACAATATCAATGTATCTCAAAATGGTTCTGCAAATGGATGCCAAAGATGTCCAAGCAATGCCATTGAGTAATAGTACTGTCTGCAACAGAATAGATGACGGGTCAAGATGTTGAAAAACAGCTTATTGAAGTTGAAATCACGAGAATACAAATGGATGAATCTACCATACGCGACAGTGAGGATCTGTTATTGGCATTCATGAGATATATTGATTAGGAAGAGTTTCAAAAAGAGATATTGTTTTGTAAATCATTAGAAACTACTACTACTGCAGTTGATATCTACAGCAAGCTTGAAAATTATTTGGATGAAAATGAAATACCAAAAGAAAACATTGTATCTTGAGCTGCAGATGGGGCACCTGCTATGATGGGTAAAAAAATCAGGTGGTTTAAAATTAATGGAGGAGGAAAATCCAAACATGTCAGTTGTGCATTGTGTTATCCACTGAGAAAACTTAGTTGCCAAGAAAATTTCCCCTATTTTACACAAAATACTGCATGCTGTGATCAAGTGTATCAATACCGTCAGCCAATGCCAAATAATATGAACGTCTGTTTAAGCAGTTTTGTGTCAATAAAAATGCAGAATATGAGAGATTATTGTTTCACAGTGAAGTAAGGTGGTTGTCAAGGGGAAACTGCTTAAAAAGGTCTATGGAACTGTTTGATCTCCTCAGCGAGTTTTTGAAAGACAGACCTGTAATGAAGTTCCTGTTAACAACCGATGGAAAAGCTTATGTGAGTTACTTAACAGACATTTTTGAAAAAACTAAGTACATTGAACAAGCAGCTGCAAGGAGCATATATGATGCTCGTTGATGCAAAAACAAAGATATTTGGATTCAAAGCACTTCTAGAATTATACCAGAGGAATATTTCTGCAAGAAATTTCAGTCACTTCTGTTGGTTAAATAAGTGTGAGGTAACTAATGATGCTACAAAAGTCATTGTTAGCCATTTGAAAAAGTTACTGACCTCAATGATAGATTCTGTGATTTAAAAGCCATGGATTTTCCCTCTTGGTTAACTCAACCATTGCTGGTGAACTTATCTGAAGTCCTGGTGCAATACCAAGAGGAGTTATCTGAGTTGCAATATGAATCTGTGAAAACTCTGTTTAAGGTGAAAGGAACCATGATGTGGCTCTCTAATGAGAGTTAAAAAAATATCCAAACTCAACTACTTTAGCAAGGGAACTATTGATACATTTTCCATCGTCTTATTTAGTGGAATGTGACTTCAGTGCTGTTAGTGATTTACTACTAGCTAGGAGAAATCGACTGGAAATTACAAAACGTGGAGATTTAAGATTGAATCTTACAAAATTAGCCCCCCAAATCAAAAAAATCTGCAGCCAGCATCAGGGGCAAGGTTCCCAGTGAAGTGATGACAATCGTTGAATGCATTTGAGATAGTTGACATGTTGTAGTAGTAGCTGAATATGAAATGTGTCTTCCGGTTCATTCAATATCTTAAATGCATTGAGATACAATTTCAAGTAAAATAAAATCATTTAATTAAAACTTTTGAAATTGTAATTTTTTTTCTACTAATGGTGGGGTGTATGTTTTTCAAAAAATAAAAGTGGGGCCTAGGGCAAAAAAGGTTGAGAACCACTGGTCTAGAAGAAATCAGAAAAAAACAATACAACCAATTTATCAAGTTTTAAAAAAAGTATGAAAAAGCAGAATCAAAGGTCTTTGACAAAGCATCAAGAAGCATTGCATATTTTGTAGTTACTTTGACCTGTTCCATTGCGAAAATTGAACGGGATGACTGGTCAAAGCAAACACAGCAGTATTTGGCTGTTAGATGATCACACAATGTCAGATCACTAATGTCTTATATAAAAATGGTCATACGAGGCTCCCAACCCATTTTCTGGGGTGGGAGTGTACACGATAAGCAGGAAATTTCGTAAGACCCAAATAAGGATATGCAATGATGCAACACCAAAAGGAAAAGAAAAAAAAAAGGTGCATCTACGAAAAGTATCTGCAACACTCTTCAATATGGTTTAAAAGCCGGTGAATTCTGAGGATTTGGATTAAAAAAAACAACAACTCTTAGTCCCAAGACTGCTATGCAGCATTGACAAGAAATAAGCGCATATCATCACTTTAGATTACAGCAATCAGGTTTCTCTTATTACTTCTAGGTGGTTTTAAAAGAGTAAAGAAACATGAATTTTAACTCTCCATGTCCCACACCACACTGACATGATACAAAATTTTAGAAATTACTTCGTAGGAAGCAGCTCTTCTGTGCAAAAGAGAAGAGTAGACTTTCTGAAATGTTGCATTCTCATTCCTGCAAAATTGATTTTGGATACAGCATTCATATTTTTTCAACCGTTTCTTCTCACGACTACCATCGCAGACAAAGAGGCTAATAGTGATTGAGAATTTGACAATGTTATTGAAGAATTTATTACAGGAAAGAGAGCTTGGACTGGGTGAAGACAACCAGTGGCATCATTATGTCGCCTAGCGTTAGTTGTCCGCACACGAGTGA
Source organism: Nautilus pompilius (assembly GCA_018389105.1). Taxonomy (NCBI): domain Eukaryota; kingdom Metazoa; phylum Mollusca; class Cephalopoda; order Nautilida; family Nautilidae; genus Nautilus; species Nautilus pompilius. Next base: position 60,271 of record JACATO010001086.1, read on the forward strand.
CTTGTCAAGTGATGAAGCACTTGCCAGATTTTGTCAAGTGAAAGTGACAGTTTTCTCAGATGAGTGGACTGATAATGTAGTTGGCAAAGACCCTGAAGATTTTATTAGTTTTGTTGGGCAAAGGAAACCAATGGGATGTGATGCAAAGCCTGTTGATTATTTTTTAAACTATTCCCACTCTCCATGTCCAGAGACATCATGGACCAGTGGTGCGGAACCATGTTGTGCACTCGGACAGTGATGTGTGTACACCTGCAGAAAACAAAGTTCAGTCTGACTGGGAGCATAAAAACTGCGAAATTGTTCTCTGTGCAAGAGGGTAGGTTGGTTTGGAAGATGATTTCCCAACTTCCAGCAGTAGAACAATGTTGTCACCGGACAAAAACATTTTTTGAATACAAATGTGTACTTACCTGTAATCATTTACCCGTGGATATTGCACTCATTATGTGTAGTTCATCATCAGCAAAGTGTTCTTTGACAGGATTGCTGTTAGTTTGTGAATTCTGAGACATTTTGGAGATGTAAATCAAGACTGTTTGCTGGGGGTGATATGCCTTGAACAATAACTGTTTTGTTTTCATCTGTGGATTACCTCATCAGTGGTTCAATTATGGTCGGTGAGAATGCATGTTTTGTCACTCTTGTCTGTGCTTGTACGAATTAAACACTAAGTGTTGTTATTACAGATTCATGACACAATAGCAATTTATTTAAAAAATAATTTTGAAATTGCCAAAAAATATATATATATTTCTCAAAAAGGAAATCCATCTGGCATATGGCCAGACTAGTTTTCTGCCACACTGCAGTCACATTAAAAACTAAATAAAAGACAAGAGGAACTTTAGTAAACATTCAAATTTAGGACAGTTTTTCCCAAATCCTTAAGGGAATGAGACTTGTCAATAGAGAGAATAATATGGAACATAAAGAGTTAAACATTAAGCAAAGCAACAGCGAAAAGGGCTTTAATAAGCCTGACAGACAGACAGACATAAAGGGTATGTCTGCAAACATCGAAGGATCAAGCTTGATGCCAAATGCGAAGCATGGTGAAAGAAATGCTGTAGTGAGGAACTGATGAAATTATGAAAAATTATGATTACCACTAAATCTATGCACCAATTTGTCCCAACAACAGACTTATTGGCCAAAGTTTTACTTCTGAACAAGAAAAAGACCACAAAAGCGTACAAGGTTGTGTAACGAAAAGAAAAACAATTGTTTTGGATGCAGACAAAAGAAAAAATAAATAAAATGGAACACTAGAGTTTCCACACTGAAAATCTCTGAAATAAATTAGATCCTTGTACAAAAATGTAGCGATTTTAAATGCTGACTAATCTCAGTTAATGTAGGTTGGGGTGGGGTCTGGAATACTAGCTGGGTAGGAGAGGTGAAATTATGGCCAGCCCAGATTTCAGCCAATTTAACAATGCTGATGAAAGTCTCTACTAGACCTTTTCATTTACAGATGGAGGAAACTCACATGGCCAGCTGAGAAAGAGCAAGTAGAAAGTACGCTGGAGATGCATGCCAAACCAAGCCATTCGCAATCAAGCTTCCAACCACCAGACTACTGCACCACCAAATTTAAAATGCAAAACAGCTCTCCATTTTAAGGGAGTGACACGTAATGACTGCATGTAAAAATCTTTAGGAAGAAATGACCCAGTATCCTTAAAATAAATAGTAACATGCATGAAGTCAGAAGCAAGCAGGGGTTATAGTTGGCGCATCATGTCATGGTTGCAACTGCCAGAGACCCTTGTGGGTCTGACATCAATCCTACCCCCTTCTAGTCAGATTTTCATAAATGTTCCGTGATTAGATGTCATGGTGACAGCCAAAATAGATCTGGACTGTTTTTCTGTCTGGCTAGCAGCATCTGTTTATTAGCCCCGCATTTCCTCCCACTAATAATCATGGGGTTATTCCAACGCACTGCCACAAGCTGACACTCAGCACGACAGGACAAGTAAACAAGAGGGAATGAAAAGGGTGGGTGGGTGGGGGCCAAAAGGCACAGTCTCTTCTCAGAGACAAGAAATTGGAAAAACATGAGAGTCTTGCAACACTACAAAAATTTTGTTCGATTTTATAGTTATAGTGTTTCCAAAGAAATAGGAATTAGATTAATGATACCTTTTAAGTTGTAAATGTTTTTCTTTGAAGATTTCATGAAGGTAATGTTATATCAGTATGTAAAAGTGTACATGAATCATGTTGTCGGCTAAAGGAAAGTTAATGTCTGCTTGCATGCACGGATTTAATATGGAATCTAAAGTTGTGGTGTGTGCTTGCCGTTTAATAGGAAAATGGACACATCAAGCATGAAATTGGAAACCAAAAAGGTCCGAGAAGAACAGGAAATCAAAAGTAAAAAAGAAGAGGAGAAAATTAGGCAGTAAAATACTGATGATTCAGCGAGATAAAAAAAAAAAACGAGAAATTTGAAACATCGGGAAGGCGCCATTAAATTCATGTATAATAATAATAATAATAAAAATAATAATGCGAGGGTTCTGTAAATGGTATGTCCACTCACCGGTAGATCAATGCTGCTTGCTAGTCTCCTTCCAGTCAGGTTGCTGCCGAGGGTCAATCCTTTAGCAGGGTATATGCCGCCGTCCTTGACAACTGGACTCATGGCACTGGCCATGTTTGAGACAGCCCGTTTTAACTTTCGGGGTGTTTTATTAAATGAAAAGGCTCTGCTCACCCGTTTTCGAAATCTGAAAACAAGATGCTCCCCTGTCAGTTTTTGCAAAAAAAAGGAGAAACATCTACAAAATGCATTTCACAAACTAATAATAAGATTTCACCCATCACATATACAATGTCAGAAAACAGCCTTGTATATAAGATTCAACATTGTAAAAAAGGTCTACTTTATGTACTCACTGGGTCAGTGTGGAGGCCAAAATAAACTTTCCAAAGAGCAACAGCCTGATTTTGCTTTGATTATAATAAATATAAGGCATTCATTAAAGCAAGTTGCATAACATGCAAATGAATAGTAGTTTATGCCTCATGAAAAATATTCTCAACAATTCATAGTAACCAGAGGAAAATTTCATAACATACAGTGCAATGGCTCTTTGTACAAACTTGAGATCTGTTCTCACGCTTGTTGCACTATCTTTTGGCTCAACTAGCTGTCTTGCACACATCTTCCCCCAGGCTATAAATTAACAGTTGTGTTAGAAATAACTGATTTTTAAAATTTCAAATCACATGCACCATCTGGTGCTATTTTGTACTTGTAATGCCAGCTGCTAGTGCGGGGAAAGTCCCAGGAAGTTCAACAACGTGGGTTATCTCTCGCTAAATAGGAAAACAGGACTCATCGAGCCCAAGTGCCTCAGAACCATATATACCATTGATACTTAGGCAAGATCTGTTCTTCCCATTAGAAAACCATGCACACACAACCGAAAAAAAATGACAGTCGCATTTCTTCCTAAAATAAATGGAAACATGGACAACAAGTTAGTTGGGAATGGTTGTGCTAGCTTGCTTGCTGCGGTTTGATTCCCAATGGGTTGAGATATCTGGTATTTAGGCAGGTGATGGTGTTTTCGTTTTCCTTCTTAAAACTCACTTCCTCCACTTCAAATTAGAAAAGAACCAGCTGGATTTTTCTGCATGGATTACACTTTGTCGGAAATTTACCAGTGGAATCCAGCAGCCAATTTATCCAAATGCAAACCATGTGACTATAACCCAAAACCACCCACCAAAATCTGATGTCTATGGTCAGTCAAACTAGGGTTTACAGTCACAATCAAGAGAGGCAAACTTATCTGCAGGAATTACAAAGTGGAAGATAACCCAATACTCACACACCCCCATACCACTCTAAATTAGACTTAGTTGTCTCATGGATATTTTTTTTTTTTAAAGACACTAAATGCTTGTTTCTTTCTTGCATTTTTGATTCACAGCAGACATAATTACTTTATACAGCCAACAGTTATAACCCGACTTTCATAAAACCCATTCTCTATGCTGAAGAACAGAACTCATAATGCCAAAATATATATATATTTCCATGTCAGTGACTGAAGCAGATCTGGAATACAGGTTAAACAAAAGAAAAAAACAAGATAATTTAGTAATGTAAAACGTCATTATGAAAAACGATTATAAAGAAACGGTAAATAGTTTTAGCTAGAACTCATGCAAATATGAGAAAACACAAAAATACACAGCCAATGTTAATCTAGCAGTAGTTAAAGATGAGTGCACTGACTAGAGTTGTTGTTTTTTTTAATGGAAAAAATAAAGAAATATGATGTTAATGGTTGTTAACGTTTATGAATCAGCACTGTACACTACCTTAGGTTTAAGCTCTCTAATAATTTTTTGGCGCCATCCTGGCTCACAGTCTGCTTCAATAGAACTGTCAGGGTGTGCAGCGCACTGAAATACCGACAGGGATTCACAAATCAGGAAAAAAAAAATCCCCCATCACCCAGTCAAGATACCACTCAACCATTGCAAATGGTGTTAGGGCAAGAAATTCTTAGTCACATTTGCGGGTTCTGCATTCACAACTAACAGCAACTCTACATTTCCAGCTGCAGCACCGGTTACCACAAGAAGTGTGACAACGTCTCTCCCATGAAAGACCTGAATCCCGGACCAGCACTCAGTGGCTGGTACTATCTCATGCTATTTTTGCCAAGTTTCCTAAAGTGGTTGCTTCCCTTTTTGAGGCTGTTTGTTCCCCTGCACACTATCCTCTTATTTTGTTTTCTTCTCTTTCAGTGACTGTCTTGCTTTTTTTTTGTTTTGGTTGTCTTTATTTTGTTCTTTGCCTTGCCGGAGAGATGTATGATATGGTGCCAGGGTAATACTAACATGTGCATGCGCTTAGAATACCATATTCTATATATATAGAAGAGCATCAGTGTTAATGGCATCTAACAGAATTGCTTTTTTTTTTGCCTCCCACCCTGGAAGCTCCCCTCCCTTTTTGGAGCTGAATTACGGTCTCTCTTTGTGCCTGTTTTGTTTTTAGTTAATAAAACAAGCAAGGGTAAACAATGCCTTTTGTGGTATTATCCGGTTTTCTCATGTAGCCATGAGACCATCATCTTCATATCGCTCTTGTTGAAGAATTTTTGCTATTTCTTTTTGATAACCCTATTCACTTAATCACAGTACCTAAGAGGAAAGCGAGGAATGGTGCAGCAGCAAGTAAATCCAAAGCTAGACTGGATACGAAGGTCATATCATTATTAACCCAGGTGGTGGAATTATTGGACAGGGATTCTGTGGTCAGAGTTCAGCACCAGTGAGTAGACTCTATGGCATAAAGTGCAGTACATTACAAAAAACGAACAAAGCATAGGGGATGGTATTACAGAAAGTGCTAAAATGTCATCTGACAGTCATGATCCCAAAATGGAGTAAATGGGAAAAGGTCTTTAGCCTGCAGATCATAAATCGGGCACAGAAAAAAACTGGCCTCATTGGCCCAGTGATATGGCTGAAGACTAGTGCAATCAGTTCTACTTTCTTTGCTGCAAATAAGGGGTGGTTACAGAAATTTGAGAGAAGATACAGCCTACACAATGTCAAGATGGGTTGTGAAGAGGCATTGGCAGGCCATGCTGCACATGGGATTACCCACCACCCCCCAACCAGAGCTACATAAGGTCATAGAAAAGAAGGGTTACAAGCCAGAACGTTTGCTTCTGGCAAGACAGCCAAAGAAAAGATAATCCTTCTCTGCACCTATTTGCTAGTGCTTCAAATTGACTGCATGGCGAAGCCCGTGTTGTTATACTACGCAACGAACCCCAGGGCACGAAAGGGCAAGAATAAGCAGTGACTGACAGTTTTTTTGGCAATCTGACAGAAAGACCTGGGTCACAGCTCCACTATTCTGGGGCTGGTTCTGCAAATGTTTTGTCCAAAAGGCAGAAAAATACATAACCTCCAAAGTGCTCTTCATCATGCACCGAGCCACCAAGAGAGTCTGCAGTTTGTCTGTGCTGAGGTGGAAATGCTTTTCCTGCAGCCGCTAAGCCAAGCATGACTGCTGCGTTTAAGACCTACTAGGTTAAATATGCTTTTAGTTGCATTCTTAACATTGATGAAAGAAGATTAAACACTTGATGTCAGGCAGCTTTGGAAGGAATAATCCCTGACTGCATCACAAACAAAGTGACTGAATCGATGAAGCCAAGAGAATTGCAAGAATGGCTCACAATGTCAGAGAGAATGGAAGAGGAAGCAACGGTAGAAGAACTCAAGTCTCACGCCAAAGAACTGAGGAGGACCTGGAGGAGCTCATCATATAAAATGAAGTTGATGATGAAACGAAGCTGGTCTAAAAACCAAATTATAATTTGCAAACACTGACAAAGATCTTCAGATATGGAAAGTTATTTATTGACAAAATGTTCGAGTATGAACCCACTCTATGAAGCATAACCTGAAGATGGAATGGGACAACTAAGGATGTAATAATTAATACCTTACAGAGAAATTTTTAAGGACCTGCAGGAAAAAAAAGACAAAACAATTGCCCATTACAATGTCCCTGTGCAAACAAGTTCCTCCAGCCAGTCAGACCACCTTGCTCCCTTATGGGGCTTTGCTCTACCTTTAAACCATCCAACCCCCCCCCCCCCCCACACACACACATCATCAAGTACAGGAAACAAACATATCAACCACTTGTTTATTACCTCATTCATTCTTGTTGAAATATGGCTACTTGTGAGAGTGAGGAACCCATCCCATCTTTTCCCCCATAAGCCCTTAGTATCAGCATTTGCAGTCTCACCATTTGAGGAACAAATCTCCCATGAATTGAAAGGATCTACTGTAATAGGTTAGTTAAGCAATAATAACGTTAAACGAATATCATTTCCCAAACAAACGTACTTTATTTAATTTAGACCAATAACTACTCAAGTTTCCTAAGTTATTCTAATAGCTTTGAGAAAAGTTTAAGAAAGGCAACAATGCATATTCTCTGAAAGGCTAGATATCTTTTTATAGAGTCAACGCGCACGAGAAATAAGGTATTTGTTGTATTAGCCATGCTAACAGTTTTCCAATTCTGGTGTAGTATTTTGCAATCTAAAATAAACCAGTTATTTTCTCTTGAATGCATTAGTTTGATTGGTTGTTCACTTCACTATGGAAAAAGATCTATTTTTTAAAAAAAAAATAATACATTAACCCACACACACACACAAGCAGGGACATATTTCTGTATCAGACACATGACAATTATATCCCGGATTTTAGTAAAGTGTCTACACTGCCTCACTGCCAGTATTTAACCGTTGGAGATTTCCCCCGTGTAAGCGGTGTTAGACGTGGTTCTTTCATTATAATTCATTTAATAAGAAAAATGGTTTCACGATGCAAGGAAGAAAGAGCACAAGAGTTTCACCCAACCCAACAGACAAGGCTTAGTAAATTGGTTTAGCTGTGCAAGAGATGGCATTTCCGAAATCAAAACTGGTTTGCTTGTGGATTTTTGAATCCAGTAAATGGAATGGACTCTGATGCTAACTCTGAATGGTCAGTAAATTTTGGCCTCTAGAACCACCAAAAAACCCATAAACTATGATTTCCTTAATGTTTTAAACAGTCAAGATAAACTGATCTACTACAGTATCCAGCCAAAATTAGTAGAGCAAACAATATTTCTAGGTACACTATATTAAACAATTTTAAGAATGTTAATCGATACAATGTTACCCACCATTAAATCTTTTTACTTTGGGAATTACTTTTTTTTCTCTAAAGCATATTCACCCCTTTTCCCTTTTTCAACATGATGGCTTCTTTCATGTATCTCCCACCCCTGACTATCTTAAGACAGCTGATCAGTAAGCCTTACCAAAAAGAAGTTCTGTGCATTCTTCAACAACAACAGTATAACTAAACCTAGAAAACATGGTTACAGATGGACTTCAAATACTGTTTCTGGTGTCACTATCATTATTGGATGCATTAAAAATTGTTTCTTCATATTTTTCAACAAGTGACATCAGTTCTTCATTTTCTCACATGAATCAAGACAACAGCAGATTTGTAAGCAATTTTACAATACCGAAGTTAAAAAAAAGGGGGGGGGGAGGAGGTCAAAGTGATTGTAGATGTCCAGCAATTGGAATTACTTTTAGCAAATCATGGAAGACATGAGAGGATAGCCTAAAAGGGAAGGCAAACATACATGATAAAGGTTATGCTTACTTCATGGCTTTTGTAGGCGTGTTTATGCTGATTCCAGTAGTGTTAACATTACATTCTTTACCATCAACAGTCAGCAGAAAGTTCTTCTGAAAATAAAAAATAAAAGGGAGAGAGACACTAAAATTTTCCTGCTGAATTAACTTCATTCATGAGAAAAGTTACTCTTTAAAAATTGGAATAAACGACTAAACAGAAAATGCCAATTTTCCTTAGATTCATTTCTTGACATTTTCATGTCTGCTCCAAAAGCAATCTCATTGAAATAGGTAGCAGCAGTTCAGGTACATAGTAATAATAGCAATTTCAAACACAAACTGCATGTAGATAGAGCACAAAAAAAAAGCCCTAAAAATTATCAAAATGTTTGTAAATATGCAAATTTCATATTCATCATGCATATGGATTACAGTTATCTCGAGATAACACTAATTGCACAAAAGTTATGGATGGCCATTTTCAACATGAAGCTTCCTACAAATTTAGTTTCTACTTTGGTGTTATGCTAATCCACTTCTGCATGCTTCAAAGGTGTTTATAATCAATCATTTTGGCCCATTAATCTCTTTATGACTCCCATTTTCCTGCAAGCTGGAACAAGGACACTGTGGCGACAAACGGGAAACTGCTACGTTAGTATTTCCATTGGTGGAAAAACATGAAAACCTGTCAAGACTGGTTAAAGCTGCAAGATTCTTCGACACTACCCCCAAAACAACCTGGGAACAGGGTATCGGGCTTTCATCTGCGGCAGGTTGAGCCACTGGATACCTGTGCTGCTTGATGCAGTAGTTACGGCAGGTTTATCACCCTCTGAAAGTGGAATAGGCAGGACTTTGAGTAACTGATGTCTGGGGCTCCTTAGGTCCTCGGTAAAAAAAAACTCCTTTACCGCTAAATTTTTGTAAACTTTAATGAATTTTTTTTTTTTATGTTTTCCATATGAATAAATAACTAATGAAAGTGTTTCAGTTTAGCAAATGAGGTCATCTGGCTGAAACAAACGACTGCAGAAAATGTTGAGTCTATTTAGCAAAATTAGAATAATTCTGATTCACGATCTACTTTCAGTCCAATTTAAAGGGTCTATTTGGGGGCAGTTTTGTCAAAATGAGATGAAACAGACCATCAAGAAAACACAGATTAAAGAAATCAAAAGTATGAAAGAAAGAAAACACTAAATGATGCAAAATAGTTTAAAATCAAACTGTCAGGCATTTCCTCTCCCTGCATAGGGAAATGGCTTCATATGAAGGTGTGGATGAACTACTTCTTGCTCCCAATGTACCAACTAACATCTCTAACAATTGGGTTTTCCTGAAACTCAATTGAATTAAAAAGGGGAAGATAACCATTAACTACAGATTTGCAATTTGCTATTTTGTTAAACCCTTTGACAGTGATGTCATATTAACTTGTTAAAGTCCACCTGGCTTGAAGTTCACAAAGACAGATGAAAACAATACCCAGAAAGGCCCAATGACTACATTTTTACGCATTACATCTAATCTTAGAATGTTTTTATTCCAGTTTACTCTAGTGCACAACTGCACTTGAGGTCACACACACACACACACACATAATATAGTCACACGTTTACAGAAAAACGAAAAGCTGGCAATTCACGTATTACCACCATTTAACTTTATGATTAAATACCCATTCCTATCATTTAGTGTTCACGTTGTGTTTTTTCCTGAAAGAATACAATGGTGCATTTAAATAAAAATTCATATCTAAACCCCAGACAACAACAACAACAAAAATAAATTTAAAAAAAAAAAAAGGGTTTTGATGGGGGCTGCCCTTTTAATGCAGGCGTGGGACAAGTTCTAGCAGAGAAAAAAATACAAATAAATTTAAGAGCAGCGATTTATGTCAAACTACTAAATCTGAAGGCACCTACACTGGGAGTCCAGCGTTACCCCCCTCCCTCTATATAAGAAATAAAACCTGGGACATCATTATTTATTAATCATCCTAAATTTTAAGGAATAAATAACAAAAGAAAAAAACTTCCCACTATTTGCAGTCTCCCTCTTTACTCATGTCTTTGAGTTGTGCTAACTACGTCAATATTCCACCAGTTGAAATCCATAATTGCCACAAGACAGAAAAGGCATAAATATTCAGATCCTCAAAAGTCATCTTGTATTTGCAAATAAATCATTTCCGGCAAAAGATATATTAAAGCAGGGAGGGGGATCCTGAAAGTTTTTCCCGTCAAATCCACAACATTCCGAATTCCCACACACGGCAGACCATGGTTTGATTAGCCCATTCACTCTGCCAAGTCCCCAATTAAGATGAATCCAAAAATATCTCCGAATCGTAAAGCAAGTTGCAGGCGATGAGTCTTCGCAATAATGGCCCTTGCATCCAATTGCATATTGATTGCCACATTGAGGAGACGTTTTAAAACCCCGCTGGAAAAATAATTGCGAATCGCAGTAAACTGAACAAGAAAAGCTCATTCTGAACTGGCTGTGACCCAGTAAGAAAGCTGCCAAAAATAGACAGCATCTAAATCTGGCTGCTCGTGGGTCATGGCTCATTTTCGTTTCCACTAAATGCTGCATTATGCATCGAGCACTGATGTCCATCGGTTGAACTTGCTACGTTTTAGGGAGATGCGTCATTCAGCTGCCAAATTACCAAATAAAACTATGACGAATGAACACTTGATTGTCAAAAGCAATGGCTGGCTTTAATCTGTGGATCAGATGAAATAAGCTGTCACGACGATAGCAGTATTATTTGTTAGTGAATCAGACTAGCTTAATGGCTCACAGGCAGCAATTCCTGTTAAAAAAAACATTATCTGTCAAAAGCTGCTTTGGTGTAGCAGCAAAAATTCTCAAAGCCATTAATAATGAATTACATGCTCATCACCTCATTTCAATACTTGCATAGTCTTCTTTAAAATTCAACAGGAACCGACCATGATGTGCTTCCACGAGTCTTCGTATGAGAACAACAGACAGTACACTCAATAATTAGGGAAGAGTACACAGTTAAAAAAAAATAGCCAGAAGTTCTAACACTGTGACTAGGTATTTAGATGGCATTATTTAATTAAATTCACACATTAAAATGTTTAAATTCCTTAACGTTTCTCAGTTTGCTTCAAGATAACATATTGTCTATACACCACACTGTTACATTTTTGAAAAAAAAAAGAAAGAAAAACATTTAAGTAGCTTTTAGAATTAACAATTTTACATACATAAACATAATTACTGAGTTTTAAGAATAAAACCTTGTCAAGTAAGATGTTGAATGTCTTAAGTCATTTTTCATGCTCTGTTAGTTTCTCAGTCTTATATTTAGAAATACTTTTCTACTAAGTAAATATCAAGCAGCTCTGTAACTTTGACAATAAAATTATGTTGAAAAAAAAGAAGATGGGATGAAATGTGTCTTTATGTGGGTGAACCCTTTCCACGATAAAAGTAAATAGAGTAGATAAAATCTGTTGTCCACAGGGAAAATTTGTGGATGAAATAAACCTGACGTTTGACATTTCTTAAAAAACCTAATCTGAAAAAAAGATACTGCTCACACAATTAGTGAAAAAGCAAATTTAGTAATGCTGAAAAAGCATTTTAATTTTAATAATAATAATAATAATAATAATAAGAAGAAGAAGAAGAAGAAGAAATAACGGAATAATTCAGAAGTCAACTATAGAAGGGCAGGGTCCAAAGTCGATGTGGACCCACCACACAAGCCTCTGGTTTTCAACAACCACATTTCCTCCAGCTGCAGGACATGGTTATTACCAATGATATGTAAATCTATAAATGTGTATTTGCTTCCATTTCACTCAGAATGGATTTCATTCCTTAACATCTGAACATTTTACTCCATTAAACATCACAAAAATACAGCAAACACACTAATTAATCTCTATTTTGCCGCTGTCAAAAATAGGATTAATGAAGACAGTCTCGTGTATCTACAAGCCAGCCAGTAATAATAATAGTTCCTAACTGCTCTATCCCTCCCCCCCTTCTATCAGCTGTATAAAAATAATTTGGTTCATCTATTTTTTATCCCCTCTTCTCAAGAATTCCCAGGACTCTGCAGACAGCTGATGCTCAAAATAAACTCTGAAGATATTATACTGTTATTGAGTTTCGTGCATGAATACAACCACCAAGGCTAATTCTATAAACTCAGTTAAAAGCCGACTTAGAATGGCACTGAAAAGTTAAAGATGGAAATAACTTCAGCCTCTGCCACCAAACCAAAAACAGCCATAATTGTGGACTCACCTTGTAGAGGGAGATTTGTTGATCAGGGGTAATGCAAAATAATTCTGAAATTTGTGTATGTTCTAGCATCTGCATGCTTACATATGAACTAATGAAGTGATTTATGCATGAAATTTAAGATTTAATTGGCAACTCCACAATTATAGCAACGAGAAAGAGAGAGAGATGACATCAGTACACAGAGAGATGATGTCAGAGACATATACGAGGTGTAGTCAAAAAGTATCCGACCTTGAATTTGTTTGAACAAAATAATAATGTGTGAGCAAAATCCACATGGGTATTAGGTGGCCGCATCCTTCCTGAGTGAGCATGCGCAAAAATTTTCCTGTCTGTAGGTTGCCCCAGTTGCCCGCAGTGACGCGTTGAGTACAGACGTGAAGAGTGTGCTGAGCGATTTTTCTTTTTGAGTCAAGATGACCAAGCGCATTGAGCAAAGATACTGTATCAAATTCTGCCAAAAAACTTGGTGACACGCAAGCCCAGACTATCGAGAAGATTCAGAAGGCCTTTGGAGATGATGCTATGGGAAAAACACAAATAAAGGAGTGGTACAACCGGTTCAAAGATGGCCGCACCTCAGTGGACAGTGAGCCACGTTGTGGCAGACCATCGACTAGCAGAAACGACGAAATGATTGCAAAGGTTCGAGGAATAGTCTATGAAGACCGTCATGTGAGTATTGAGGAGATTGTTGCTGAAGTTGGAATCAGCCATGGGTCAGTTCAGTCAATTATAACAGAAGATTTGTTCTATGAGGAGGGTGTCGGCCAAATTCGTACCAAAGTTGCTGTCTGACCAGCAGAAAGAAAACAGAAAGGAAATCTCCCAGGACACATGCAGGAGTGTGCTAGCCAAGATCAAAACTTCATGAACACTATCATCCCTGGCGATGAGACATGGGTGGGTGTACGGCTATGACTCTGAAACAAAATTGCAATCATCCCAAAGGAAGCATCCATCCTCGCCAAGACCAAAGAAAGCAAGACAGGTGCGCAGCAATGTTAAACTGATGATGACCTGTTTTTTGACTACAGAGGTATTGTGCACCATGAATATGCACCACAAGGTCAGACAATTAGCAAAGAATACTACCTGGGGGTTCTTCATCGCCTTCGTAAAGCTGTGCAGCGAAAACGACCCGACCTGTGGGCAGCAAAGAACTGGCAACTCCATCATGACAATGCACCCGCTCATTCCGCCCACATTGTCCAAGCATTCCTCGCCAAGCATAACACACCACTTGTTCGTCAGGCTTCCTACTCCCCAGACTTGGCTCCGTGTGACTTTTGGCTATTCCCAAAGCTCAAAAAAACACTCAGAGAAGATTTGAGTCAACAGAGGACATTAAGCAAAATTCAACGGCACAGCTCTACAGCATCCCAAAAAGTGATTTCCAGAAATGTTTCCAGCAGTGGCAGGAATGCTGGCAGAAGTGTGTAGACTCCCAAGGCAAATACTTTGAAGGAAACTAAATCAAAATGGTGAGTTTTTTAATATTACTTGTTTTTTTGGCCAAAGGTTGGATACTTTTTTGACTACACCTCGTATATATATATCACGTCATGTTCAGAGAGAGAAAGAGATGGAGAGAGATAACATCAGTACACAGAGAGATGACGTCAAAGAGAGACAGATATATATACAGGGTGTCCGTAAAGTACTACACAGTCTTACAAGTTACTATACAGTTCCAAGAAGTGTTGAAGATCTTCGACAATTTGTTATTGATGAATTTGCCAACCTTGATCGTGACTTGTGCACCAAAGTTTGTCATAGTGTGGTGTCACGTTGTCGAGAATGTATTGAAGCTGAAGGCCTCCAATTTGAATATTTGTCATAGAAATTGTTTGCCTTGATTGTTACAGTCTTTTCGGATGTAACACATGTATTTTCTGAGATTTTTATAAACATAAAGGTGTTATTTCTTTTGTTACAAATAAATATTTTAATACAATATCTTACTGTACTGCAGGGTGTCTGTATAGTAACTTGTAAGACTGTATAGTAACTTTACGGACACCCTGTATATCACGTCATGTTCAGAGAGAGAGAGACCTAATCCTTAAATATAAACAAAGAACCATTTGTTTAGTTAGATTGAAAACAGATTTTAAAATCCTAAAATGGATACAAAACACAATTTTACAATCCACAACTGGCTGTGATTCTATATTTTTCCAGTTTAAAAAAAGAGAGAAAGAAATATAAACTTAATTTCAGAAGTAATTTGAAATATTTTATTCACAATGCATCCTGCAAACAGCCATAATTAGTTAAGGCCTAGCCGATGTTTAAGCATCTCAAAAAAAAAAGGAAAGAAAGAATTCAGCTGTGTATATATGATACAATCTGATTAGTCTTTACCTGTTAGAAAAACATTTTGTCTATTTAAAAAAATTCCTCATAACCAGCATCAAATCTGGTTATAACAGATAAAACTTCAACAGTGAACTCAACGGATTAGATCAAGTTGGTATTGCATGTTCAGAAATTTTCTTACACACTGCCACAGGCCTAACTTAACAAAAAGTACCCCAGAATTGCAATTTTCTTGGTCATTTCATTCATTCATGGAGAAAACATAAATAAAAATAAAAATTAACGTTTAAGTCAAAGAATAGCAGATAGTCAGGGAAACGCAACTTGTCAAAGGGAAATAACTCTTTCTCTATCTGGTTTTGGTATGCCTAGTCATCTCTGTTATTACATTTATTTTAATACTTCATTTTCACTCATGACTGATAAAACAGCTTAATATAAATGTATTATATATATATATATATATATATATATATTTTTTTTTTTTGACAAATTAATACATGGGAGCTTTGTATAACCTATATATGAATGAACTTTGTGGGCATTCAACATAACTGGAAGAATACGATATTCCTTGATTTATAACCCTAACACGACAGAGATTCAAAGACCTGCCACTTACGTAGTCTGTGCGACACATGGTGTTCACCGTGCACCTGCAGAGTATGTTCAGAAAATCCATTTTGTCAACATCGTCGCTTTCGATGGTGAAGCTGTACAGTCTTTCCTTGCAGTCGCTGTTCCTTGACACAAAGCCGAAAGCATTCCTGCACACTGCAACAGATGGTTACCATGACAACATAAGTACGCACTGGGTCAGTGTTATTGTCGATGCAAGCCTTTAGCCAACATAGCCAATTCTGGGAGATTATGGTTTTATAACAAGAAATGGAAACAGTAAAGCAATATAAGGGAAATCCTGTAAGTGTGGAAATAAGCAGCAGGTCATCTAAAGTGGAAACTCCCGGAAAATGCCCCAGTTATCTGGTTATTCAAATACACATGCATATTCATGTGTAATGTAAGCCTGTTAGGTCTCACCACTACAATACATTCACTCTGAAGTTAATTTATCAGTAAACTGTACGACACTGCAAAAAATCAAACTTTTGAAGAGGGCATCTATCTATCTATTTAAAAGTGAAAAAAAAAAATTGCTTGGAATTTTGTTTTGAATTCTCATACATAAATACTGACTTTGACCATAATAGTTCCAACAATTACAAAACAGAGTAACAGCAAAACTGTAACATTAAGATTTCTCTTTGGCCCAAGTGCTAGCCACATTCTGCTGGTGTTAAGATAGGCAAAAGCATCACATTATTTTGTGTCAAGTACTATGGAGGGGAGAACATAAGCAAGCTCCCCGAGCCATCTCATTTGCCTGGTCTATTTTCAATCCCAGCAAAAGTTTCTACTTAAAAATACAGAAAATATTAAAATTATCATTTGAAATCAATAAACAATTTACAGTAACTGGCACAAAAGCAGACCTACCACTCCACACCACAGCTGAGGGCAATTACCTCTCACAAAGCCATTTTGTTCAGCAAGCTCACTCAAAATAGCTCCTGTGGTGAATCCTTGTCAACACATTCTTTCTCACAAGCTATTGTTTCAAACTAGTTAAAGTCTACCAAAGTTTTAATAGCAACAAAAAATCCAAGCATCATCTGGAAAAACGAACAGAGAGAGTTCATCATACTCTCTAAGAAAAGCAAGATCTACTTAGTTTCCAGTCGGATTTCGATTTTCCTTGGACTTACTGACATGCTTTCTACTGTTAATTATACATATGTAGGATGTTAAAATAACAATCTAAAATAAAAATACATAAAGATCTAACCCTAATCTTACATTTAAATTGCACTATTAAAGATCTAACAATAAGTCAGTCACTTACTGTACTTGATACATTATATATATAGTGCAGTAATGGAATTAGCTGTCCATATATGGAAAGTAGTCCACTGCTATACATAAAATTCATGATGGAAAACTTCTAAACATTTTACAAGATATGTTTTCACTATGCACAGGTTCCATGAATTGTTCCTGACCCAGTTTGCAGATGACCTTTTTTCTGCTGTTTACAAAGCACTAGCTTGTCCAATTACAATTTTAAAACCAAGTACTGCATGTACTTTGACCTGATACTCCTTCACAAAGCATCATCTGTTTTGTGATGTGAACATTTCTTAATCACCCCACGCTTCCCTCCGCAAATGATGCAATGTGCTCCTTGATCAAGGAACTGACAGCCAAAGAATTTTCCTCTTGGTTTTCAAATGATGGCATCCTTATTGACCAAGAACCAACTTTGTTCAGAAGCCTGGTCATGAGATAATACCACACTCACTACTTTCTATTCTTCTGGGTTATCTTCAGCCATTTCATCATAAAAACTCATCTACTGTCCTGTTTGTAACTGAAATCTTTAAATTGATCTTTTGTTATGCTGTACGAAGCAGGTTTTTCTGAACATTGCTCTCAAGCATTGATTTTATTCAGAGGGTCGTGACAATGTCAAGTGATTCTGTACATGGATTTTTGGATTTTATTCTCCTTCAAAGCTTTCTAAGATTTGGAAAAATCTGATTCATTCTTTCAATAACATTTTCATCCAGCCTAAGAGAAACAAACCTCAGAAGAAATGTGCTGCTACCTGTCAGGTGTCTAGTCCTTTTTTCATGCTGGGATGTCTTTCGTTAAGTGATATGCACTACTTAGAAAAGTTCATAGATTTAAATCACTTGCCGACACCTGCCTTGAATACACAATGAACAATATGGAGTCCACATAAACCAACATTTAGCAGACACTTTCCCATTCTATATATCAAATGCTTTCCCCAAATCAAAGATGGTTGCATGTCCCATGAAAACATGAATACAGTATCCTGACTCCATCAGTCCCATTCCAGAAACATAAACGAATATCCATGTATTTCTGCTGCATCAAACAAAAAATGTAACTGTCATCTTACACCATATCTGTAAGCTGCTGCAGCAACTAAGACTCTAAACCATATGTTGCCTTCTCTCTCATCTCTGTCTCACTGCACTGAAAATTCAGCAAAATTTAGATGTCCGGAAACATCAAATGAAATAATGTAGACATTTACTCAAAAGATATGTAAAAAAAATTAAATTTCTATCAACTAACTTCAGAGTAGTTCACAATTTTTAAACATCCAGCCTTGTGCTGCTTGATAATGCACCAAGTGTCCATGCTTTCAATTCTGACCAGCTTCTCACAACTTCCAACAGTTTTAAAGCCCCCCCCCCACACCAAAGTTTGCACAAAGTAGTTTTGATACCATGGGTAGCATTCGAGACAGGCTTGGGAATATCCATGCTTGTCACCTCGGAAGTTTCATTTTCTCCAAGTGTCCTATCACCTCCACTTCTCTGACGACATGAAAAATTAGTTTAACGTGAAGTCAGAAGACAATCTAAGTCAGGGAAACACGAGTCCTGTCCAGCAATAACCAATTCCAAATGTACGGGAACCCCACCCCACATCATCATCCAGATTCCATCACAAATAACCACAATCTGAAAACAGATGTACGCCAACCTTGAGAACGCCTTCACACAACCAATCATGGCTTTAGAATTGAAATGGTACCAAGCATTGCTAAAAGAAAAACTTGGATCTAAAGTGTACCCCCAATCCCTCAAACATACAAAGATGCTTCTGAAAAAATTGCTTGGGAGATACAAAAAATTATGCATAAAGCTACATGTGAAACAATTTTAGCTATCGCTCTTTAAATGGTGACTGTATCTTATAATTTCTTTATCAAGCTTCAAGTTTTAGAAGAGATCAACACATGATCATGTAAGTAATAATTTAAAATGTTATTCTGAATACCTTGTGAAGCTAACTAGGTTCAAGATCTACAGTACATTACTCTATTTAATATTTCAAAATAAAATGGCTACAGTAAGTCCACTAACATCAAAATTGCAATCAATATTTTGTTCATCATATGCATGATTCAAATAATGCATCTTAAGATTTATTTCTCATGTCAATGCATCACTGATGAATATTAATAAAATGAGCACAATTTTTTAAAATTGTATAATACAGATAGATTTTGTGGTCTCAACTCCTTCTCACTTATCTTAATTAAACACAATTAAATTAACATTCATTCATTATTCTACTAATCCATTTATAGAACGATTTTGATCGTACCTCAATGTATCAAATGATGTGCACTTTTTAATACGTATAAAATAGTAAAATAAAAAGCCTTATTTGCTTAGCAAATGCATATCTACAAGGAAAAAAAGAGTGTCATAGATTTGTATTTCATTTTAGCAGTTATTACAAAAATAAATGGCAAACAATTACAAAAATTTTTAACTGGAATCTCTGATTCATCAAAATAAAAATCTTTGGCATTCTAACCTGTGGAAGTTGACTACCATAACTATGTCACAATGTATGGCATTGTTAACTTCAGAGTTTTAACAGTTTCTTCCCTCAGAAGTTCAAGAGGAACAAGTGCTGCAAATGTGGTAGCCACACTTGTTTATGTAACACAGCTTTTAAATTTTACATAATTTAAGGAAATATTTAAGGTATCTGTCTTGTATGGTACAATCTTGGCCAAAAGTCACATGCCAGAGGATACAGCACATATTTTGAGAGGGACATTCGATTCTGGAAACATGCAGAGAGATCAATTCCCAACAGACCCAATTCATCACATCACCGCCCTGTTATCATGCAAAACAGAGTCAGGAAGTGCTCACCAAACTGTCACCAAACACACTACACTTTAATTTATCTGACCACAGCATCTTTTCCATTCATCACTTGCCACATGTAATTTTTCCCACTGCAGCCTTTATGCTTTATTTGCAGCTCTTTAAACTGGGTTTGGTACAGTTGCACAGCCCTTAAGTCCAGCAGATCTGTGACAGTTCTTCACTACAAATGCAGATATTGCATTTTCTTTGTTACCATTAAATTGTACTTTGATTTTCTGCATTGAAAGTCATGTATTTTATTTCCTTTTTACCTTAATGTTTTGGCCATCCATCCTGTTTCCTACTTTTTTTTTTCATTTTTCTTTCCGTCACAGTTTATTTAGTGAGCATCCTTCCGTAAAATCTGTAATGGATGTCGTTGTTGTTGTTGGATATGCCAAGTCATTTAGCAATCTTCTTTCTGTCATTCCTTCATTACAGGGAATACATGTTGCAGTCATTTTTTCAAAACAAATCTATGTCTAAGCCCTAGTCGAGTGAGTACTGTTTCCTGCATCCATCGCAATCTATTGTAATAAAAGTCAGTCTCCATGGTAAGTTCATGCAATTGGCAGGTGATGCCAACATGGTCATTGCATAACTTGGTTTTCTCTCAGCTATTTCATGCACTAATAACAAGTTTCAAAGGCCAGGAATGATAATCTCGATAAATCCACAATTTAAGTTAAAATACAGTTTATGTTTGCCTTTACAATCCTTCATGTAATTTATGCCACAACTGAAATTAATCTAAAAGAAAAATCTGTGAACTTGTTTTCCAAGCAAATGCTTTTGCATCCAGACTTTTCAACAGTAGTGCTTGTAATATATAATTTCTTCAATGCAGACAGATTGAAAAAAAAAACAAACAAACATGATGCAAAGAAACTTATTATTATAGACTTTTATAATGCTGTAGTAGTAAGTAAAAATTACCAACTTATCCCAAAATTATGAATGTAGTTTAAGCCGAAATCATCTACAATAAAACTGAACCAGTTAAGTTCTGGATCTTTGCAACAAGATTAAGAACTCTATCAAAACTTTGGGTTGAAAATAAGTTTTGTACAGCTGTCAGGAACTTTAATATCTCCTCCAATTTAGCAGAACACCGCCATGTCTTTTAATAAATACACTGCAGATATTAACACTCAAAATTTGAAAACCATCCTGCAGGCATGAGAAAAGTAGAGAGAAAACAATTCAACCAAAATGACTGACTTCACTGTATTCCCAGTTACAATCCATACCACCCAATTGTAATTTGAATTCTATGCTATTCTAATAACAGCATGTAATATACAACGGTAAAAAGATCCAAAATACATTTTTTTTTTTTGGAATTTGGTACCTACTTTTGTTCTCCTAACAGACATGTCCATGATAAGTATGCAGTAAAGTGTATACCTAACAAACATCAATTAACCGCCTCCTCTGAGGTGAGGCTAAGGAGGGTAGATGCCTCATGTGAATGGAATATAGCTGAAATGGTAAAGTCACAGCAGAACCAGTCCGGAGAACAAAAACAATTCTAGTAAGGAATGGGAGTAACATACAACAGCTCACATAAGTAATGCAATGAAATACCAGCCTCATGTGAAAGAACAAGACAGTTGGTAAAGTATACCCTAACCTCATAACCAGACTGGCAGTTCTGTTATTGTTGTTATTACTATTCTTTTTTTTTGATAATTCATAGTATATTAATATTAGGTGTTGGGGGAGGAAAAAATGGTCCTATACTTAAAATATCATGCTAGTAAATGTATTTTTTCAGATATAAGAGACCGACCACAATTTAAATATTTTTATACAGTCAGAATAAGGAGAATACCCCCTCCCCTCCCTGCCCCAGCCCCTCCTGGCTTCACTTGATTTACAAAAATTAAGTTTAGGCAAAAAAGCAGCAGCAGCTTATGGAAATGTCTGGCACCACAGCACTGTAATACAATTGAAGCCTGAGAGCCATCTTGCATCTAAATAGAAAATTATAAAAATGTACTGAGGTAATCATTGTACATTGTTGTTCATTATTTTCGTAGCAATAATGTTACAATGTTTTTTTATTGGGATCTTTGCTCTCTCTCAAATAGAATTTCAAGGCAGTTAATAAAATTTTTAGATTCACTTCTGAAAGTAGATTTTTCAAATGTAATTTTAATTAAAATCAGATAAGTTTTTTTTTTTAAATTTACTTGTTTTATTTTAAAGACAAAGGGTTATTGAAAATGACTCATTTCACATAGCAGACAAACAATTGAGATAATGACCCAATATATCAAACAAGATTTTTCTTAAGAAATCTTGATTCAGTTGTAGAAGACATCCATGGTAATCGATTGGTCACAAAATAAAAATTCAGTTGCATTTAGAAACAAGAAAGCTATCACACAGCAAGTTCCTGATTTGTTAAAGGGAGTTACGCCTGAATTTACTCAAGTGTTTCCAGGTCATTAGGGATACCTTAGATGATGAAAGACATCAAATCAGCCATATTTTAGACATTTACTTTGAAAATATGTTTTCAGCACAGTTTGGTTATCTAGATTTACTAGAGAACATAATGATAAATTAACTAAGATTCTGACATGATTAAATATCAGAAAATATTGCCTTTAGTAATAGAACTCTTCATGAGTGGAATGGTGAGCAATCAATTTAAGATTCGTACTGAAGGTAGTTTCTCTACCACAAAATTTTAACATAAGCCATGATGGGCTTTCAGTCCCCTGTTAAGTAGCTGCCAAACTATCCATCTCCCACAGCATAATTGATGACTACAAAGAGGACTAACTATCTGTCACAAAACAACTAAACAGCCTCTGGTATGCACTTAAACCCTATCAAATGTTTTTGTGCTTCCAATCAACCTGATTAAAGCCACCTAACTGCAATGACCCAAGAATGTAGTAGTACAGAGAGACAGTTGAGTGCTGCAAGCCAAGAACAGGGTCATCAGAACACTGAGGGGAGTTTCCACTTAAAAGACCCAACGTAGTTCCAGAAAGTGAAGCAATGAACCAAGTAGCTTTGACCAACCTTCTGTCTCCTTGAAATCTATCACTCGCTTGACACAAGACAGGGACATCATCTCCAGATGTCTGAAAGATTTCTGAGAGGATTTATGGCCAGGACTTTTGTGTGCACTGATTACCTTGATCCTCCTTTTACAGATCTAGAGAGAAGAAAAATGGTATAAAACTTAACAGGTGCTTCTTGGTTTTCCTTATATTATTGGTTTTTTTTTAATTAAAAAAAAAACAACAAACGTGTAGTAAATGCACATTCATAATCATGCATTGACAATTCAAGGTAAATCAAAGGAACTTCACAACAGCGAAAAAAAAAAACAACAAGAAAACAAATTCATTCTCAGAACAGTTTACAATCTCAGCCTCAACAAACCGCTGTCTAACTAGATTTTGCATGTAGAAATCTTTAGCTGGTAATGCAGGTACTATAAACTAAAGAAAAAAGATCTGCTTATTGATTTTTTTACATTCGTTGTGTCTGGCTGAAAACGTCAACATTTCAGTTGCTTCGGACATTCTTTGTAACTAAATGCTCACACCTTTGATTACTTGAGCGAAACATTTGTGTTACTCTTACTGTTCTTAATAATGAATACACACTGCAGAGCCTGCCTAACTAGCCACTTATAACAGTAGAGATAGCAAGCAGCTTAACTATTAGTTGGGGAATGGACACTGGTAGTAGCCCTAAAATTTGAAGATCAGTACAACCTGGATCAAAGTTGAGATGTATGAGTATGCAGAAGTTGCTGTCAGCAGTAGCTGGCAAGTCCCAGATCTCAACATCAACAAGAGATCTACGTACACACACAAAAGCAAATTGGTCTTTGCCAATATTTCAAAAGTTAGCTGTTTCTTTTTTGTTTCCTTTTAAAAATAATTTACAAAATTTCACAGAAAGCAGTTTCCATTGTTCAAAACATTTCATAGAGCCTCACCCTTTACCACCGACCCGAGTAGAAAACAACTTATTTGTTACAGATAATTCAGCTTACTCTACAGCCAGCTGCAACATTTTAAACAACCTGGTCGGTCTGGTCGCCAGAGACAGAGCCTGTAGACATGATGTATAATAACTCTGAGCCTACCTCAATACTGTCTGAGAACACAAACAGGGACAGTGCCTCTCCACGCCCAACAACTGTATCAGACAGCTCGATAACATCCAACTGTTTCACAAAACTTCGGTGAGATGACAAAAGTGTTGCCTTAAAAATAAAAAAGTGTTAAATATATATATATATATATATGTATATATACATACACATATTCTCTCCCTGTTTCTCTACTTTAAAAAAACTCTGAAGTCTGTTGATAATTACAAACAGCCATCTAAAAACAGTTCAGAAATGTTACATTAAGTCAGTTTGTTCATCTTTTCAGCCTCCTTGAGACGGGCAGTTTGAGGGCTCTTCTGACGAGACACTGAGCCGAAGGAAGGAACTAAAATGAGGGGGGAAACTCTGAAAAGTCGTCACTGATAAGCGAGTTCTTTTGAAGGTTTATTTTCTGCAGTTTAAAATGAGTGAAAAAAATGACAGTTTGAAGTTCTTCAATAATAAAACGTTACTACACACAGAACTAATGCTATTTCTGATTGCAACACCCATCCCGAAGAAGAGTCACCTGAGTGTGTCAATAAAAAATCCTATAAATAAACTCTGCACTTTAACTGATGACCAATCAATTTAGCTTTATTTTTAACCCTATCCTGCCACTTCCTGACTGCCCACACTGTTAAACAAGACACTTACCGGACAACTTTCAATGTCATTTATAATGTTAAACATCACAACTTGATTCTCTGTTTTCCTCTTGTCTTCATTAATGTGCCTGAGAGTAAAAGGTTTTGAAATTTAGGATTTTAAAGATAAATGCATAGAAGTTTTCAAACATTTGTTTCTACTACTATTTTTCATATTCATGTTATTATTAAGAGCATGCAGTTTGGAGAATCTGTACAGTTATGGCTCTACTTGGTTGATGTTTATGAAGTCTCTAGCGTGTTAGGGGGAGGGGTCAGTACCTAATAACAAAACAAAAAAAGGTTTAAACTATATTACAGAAGCTACATTGTAGGTTGCTGAAATGAAGTTAGTTGCTGTAGCAAAATGAAAGTTTAGGACACATTACATCAAGAATCCTCCATCTGATGATTCCATCAATGGATGTTGGGTTAAAAGGTTTAAAGAAGCAGGTTCAGTTAATGATAAAAACAACACTGACATGCCAGGCACCTGCTGATGCATTTACAAGCAGCCTGTGGAAACCATTTCACTGCATTGCAAAATTTGAACACTCACCCTTTTCAAATTTTTTCCTTCTTTACGTAGCTAAACAATGAAAGCGACTGGACTATAAAATAAAAACTTCAGTTTTCCATAACATGAAAAAATTGAAGCTAATGCGCACAGACAGCAGTAGAGAAAACAAACAAAACATCTCAATCTAAATTCTCTAGATTTTTTTTTAGTGTCAGTAGCACACAAAATCAATGATAAAGGCTGCCTCCTTGTGCGAGTACAAGATCTTTAATTTAGGTGCATGTAGAAAAGAGAAAAACTAATAGTAGACTTAATGGAACAAACTTCAAGTTTCAACAAAAATATATCTAACTACACCTGACGAACAACTGAAGCTTAAACAAAATGCCACAGACAGGAAAACAAAAATCCTGCCATCTTTACATTTGGGTTACCCCTCCACTTTTCAAAAACTCAAAAAAAAAAAAAAAAAAAAAAAAAAAAACTAATTTAAGGGGTGGAGAACAGCCAAAGTTGTGCCTCTTCAAAATAGGCTTCAGATATTTGATAAAACAAAAATTTCTGAATGAAATTGGAACAAGATGTGGTTGATGATATTCCCAAATAAATTCAAAATTTTAATTTAAAGAGATTATTAAAAAGGGGGACGATTTCTGTCTGCTAGACGGAAGCAACAGGGTGAACCTCTTGCAGATGTGGAAACAATGCATCATCTGTCCATGGCGACTTTTTTTGTTTGTTTTTTCTGCATAATTTGTTTTTGTTACGAAGAAAATTAAAGAGAACTCACGTCATAACCTCTTTCAGTGCTTTGATGGCCTGGTCCAGTTTCATATGGTCAGGGTTGGTTTTGGCAGTGTGTTTCATGATATCTGCAACATCAGTGAATTAATACAGATGCTATACACTAAGCGTGTTTTAGGTTTAATTTACGATAGCCCGCGGCCTAAACATGCAGAGTTTCACTTCTGTAATAAAATAGTTCCAGCAAAAGCTGCTTCCACTAACATCAGATATCTAGAATATAAAGAGTTTTTTTTATTAAAAATATAAAAATATCTGAAGTTTAATTTATTTAAAAGGCATATGTGTTAATTTAAACATTTACCTGGTCTAAATATTATATTCACTGTTTCTCATGTGGCTCTGTTGAGATAAAAATTGGTCAGAGGAAATATCAGATGCCTGCTTTACTGCCAAAGATGTAAGCAGAATGAGTTTGGAAACACAGGTACATACCAGTTAGCAGAAGAATGATACTAGGCAGCCGTTGCACCGGCCTGATCAAAAGTTCGGTCAGGTGCTGTCGACCACACTCTGGCTTAGAAAGGCAAAGCTGAAAGTAAACAAATTTATTACTCGGTCACGCGGTACAACTGCCATCACTGCAAGACTGATCTGAATGAATTTTAATAAATCTAACAGACTGCAGCAATTGTGTTTAGAACAACCAATCTACTACAGACTCCTTAAATAAAGTATAAACTAAATGTATAATTTTAAAACTGAAAATTTGACAACATTAAGAAATAAAAAAAATCAGAAACAAAGTTTATTCGCCAACTCTCAATGGAATTCTAGGAAATAAAAGGTGTATTGCTTAATTCTTTTCAAAATAGGCAGTTTTTTTAACCAACCCAAGCACAAAATTCTCCATTCACACGAAACTACTCCAGGAATGGAAGAATATTAGTAGATGTCAGCAGAGCAATGGTGCTGGCGACTGCCACGGATAAAGTCCACACGGCCAGCTGGTCCCCATTGGAATTGAAAGTCCTCACCGGTTTCCCTTTCACAATCAAAAGGCGGCTTTGCTCCTGCAGTGGAGTTCCGACGACATGACAACGACGACACAAATAAGTGATTCAAAGATCCGCTGCATTTACCAGACTGGGGCAGTCACCATTGATGACTTAAATAGATTTACCTTAAAGGAATATTTTAAACATTAATTTTTATGTAGAAATCTACATGTAGTGTCATTCAGTGTTCACTAAACAGAAGTAAACTATAATTTGTAAGTATAAATGTAAAAAACAGAAAAAAAAATTTAAATAATAGATTCATTAAAATAGATGACAGCAAGAATTAAAAAAAAAAAAAATAGCAGATGATCTCTCACTCGTAACATTTCATTCGTGATAAACACCAAACCACTTCATTCCAAAATCAAATCAAAATTAGTGATTTTGTAAGAGCAACCCAAACACACAAGCAAAATGTTTTTTTTTTTTCTACACTATTGAGAGGGAGGGAGGGAGAGAGAGAGGGAGGGAGAGAGAGGGAGGGGGAGAGGGAGGTAAAGGGAAATAACTTTAGTACCTCCCAGCTTGTTTTTAAAACACTTACTTTCAAAAATGCATGGAAACGTGGATTGTTTCTGTCACATGTTGTTATAGTTTCTTTTGATTTCTCAAAATAGTTGACAAATGGAGGATATGATTTTACCAACATATCAGCCTGTCAAAAAAATTTAAAATAAAATGAAGAAAAATGTTAGAAATGAAAATGACTAGAGGCAAATGTTAAATAGGAAATTTACTCCAGAACATTAAAAAAAAAAAAATTAGCAATACATTTTTAAAAAGAATGCTGCATTCAAATATTGATAATCTTGCTTTAGTTGATTCATGTGTTTTATAATCTTTGCAATTATTTTCTTACTATTATCAAACAGTTTTTTTCTTTCATTTATTTTAAATTGTAATATAAACTAATTACTGCCATAACAACTTACATGATGAAGAATAACATCTCCCACAGACTGATCTTCTCTCCAGTTGCAAACTATTTCACAGAGTCGGTCCCTCATCTTGCAATGGACAAAATGGATGGCAGGGATGTTTCCAAATATGTTTTTTATGTCATGCGGAGCCAACAAAGGTCCATTGTATTGGTCTGGTTTCTCTATCTGAGCTTTAAATGACTGAAAATGTGAATGCGTTTAATGACTCTAAGAAATAAATAAAACAAACAAACAATGAGACAACGATGTTATACTCAGAGATAGTCCAGACATCAGAATATAAAAGTATCACTTTCCACACAGTTATTTAAATACAAGGTAGTAAAAAAAAAAAAAAAAACTTGTTTAGCAATTTAGCTTACTACAATAATCATGCAATTTCAGTATGCTTTCTTGGCATAATGGTAAAAGTTGCATCTTTAAAATATCAATGTACCAAGCAGAACAGATGTACACTCAGAAACATCTACTTTGTCTTTTCACCATGCTGGATTGCAACCCACACCATAAAGCTTCAGATTCCATATTTGATTATGGGCTAAAGACAGAGTTGAGAGTATTCATTAGGTCTTATCTAAACTCAGGTGCAACCTTTAGACATGAATTGCTGAAACCTGGAATTATCGCATTTTATTTATAAAGAGCCAATACTTGAGGTTCTTGCCAAACATCCTCCGACCTGACATAATTTTTCATTCCTATTGGACAGAAGAGTTCTTATATGCAACATACCCTCTGTAGCCAAAATGATGTTGGACCATTCTTTGATTTGTTTCTGTTGCATGGATGTCAGCAAGAAAATCTTAATGATGAGTGCAGACAGTGAGTAATAACATTCTTGCGTGTTGTTGTTGCTGAAGCTTTCCAGTCACTTCACCACAGCATTGGCCTTGATGAAAATCTCAATAACATTGGCCACAAGAGATATCAAAATATCTGGTAGTTTATCAACAACTCTGGTAAACTGAGAAATATTGCAGGACTTGCCTACTTTCAACGTGTTCATAGTGCACCTCACACACACACGAAATGTGTCAATTTTGGTCATATACATTTATAAGGATGGCCAAATTAATATAGCAGGACACTAAGTTAGCTAATCTGTGCACAAAGTTATTTTTGGAAAATTCATCTGATTTTGGCCATTTTCCATTTCCAGTTAATATGTAGCCTCCAATTGAACAAGTCTTGTGCTGAGTTCTTGTTTAAGCTATATACTGCTAACATCCCTCAGCTATAGCTCACTTGCTATGTTAGAAACGAAAGGTTGTCACCTGTTCTCAGCTTAACAGGTAAAAACAGTTTGGTTGTTTCATATTTTTGCATAGTATTCAAACGAATCTGACTACTGTCATTCTTCAACCAAAGAGAATTCGAAATCAAACTAAATTTAAAACAAAAACACCTCACAAAATTAGAAACTTCACTCACGTTTAAAATAGTGTGTAAAATTCCAACATAGTTTTTCTCAGTCTGGAGAAGTTCCATCACAACCTGTAATCTGGGTGAAGGTTTCCCAACATTTGGTGTCCTTTTCTCTGTGCATTCCTTCACATTTCCTAGAGAGAGAGAGAGAGAGAGAGAGAGAGACTGACCTCAGGCGATAAGTGGTGTAACTGACATTTCTGTGCCCAAGCACCAGTATTTTTCTCACCCCTCCAACTCACATTATTGACTCAAGTGAAAAAATCTTAAACCAGCTTGAAAAACTCTACATTTTAAAATTAAAAAAAAACAAACAACATCAGCCTAAATTAGGAGTCACAATTGCAAACAGTTTCTGAATTATCAGATTTCAGTCACCCTATTGGTAACCCTTTAATATTGTGGTACAGATATAACAGGAAACAACCTCAGTATGCTCTTAGAACGCTTTAAAGCACTCTATTCATTTTATAGTTAAAAGGAAGAAGTATGTCAGCTTAACCGACAAAAACTAATTAAAATCTCCTCCCTGACTGCCAGAAATACGATATAAAATATCTATTATCAGTAATCTGTTAATGCTTATCAAAATTTTAGTGTATAGCAAAGAAAATCTTGAAAATAAAAACAAAGTTAACTGTTTTCAAGACATTTGTTTTATCGAGATCACTCCCAGGAAGCATTCCAACGTGGACAGACTGCTTAGCAGCTTGTGTCACCGGTGAGCTTTACTGTTGGAGAAAGTCCATTAAAATGTGAATTTAAATGAAAATTTAAAAGAAACAAAAAAAATCAGATTGTTATTAACTGATGAAACTTCTTTTTAATTTGTTCATTTAACCTCTCCCTTACCAAACTGATAATTAATTAATAATAATAATAATTAAACAAACAACCTACAGTTGAATTCTTGATTTTTCCTCAACCTAATCCTGAAAGAAGACGAGCTCTCACAAAACTCTCACCACAAACAACAGGGAAAGTTCTCCTCGCCTCAGAAATTAGGAATTGAAGAGAACAATAATTATTTGCATCATGTCCATGCACCACTCCTCTGCCGCTGCCTCTCTGAAGGTTTTACAAAGACAGACAGGCTACGATAAATGCTGATTGTGCCGCTGATCCAAATCTCAGAACTGCAACTCATCTGGCAGAGAGCAGCAGCAGCCACTTTAGTTTGGCCTGGGCTCCACCTTCTCGTTAATGATGATGCTTGGAAACTTGTTGGATGCTAGATGCTAGCAAGACTGATGGATGAGGTGGGGGGGGTGAGAGAGAGCAAACAAGATGCTTCCAATTACATGCTGCACCTGATCATATCCATTTAAACCAGAAGCCAATTTCAGGTTACATTCCACTGAGGCAATGAACAAACTGTTTTATCAGCTGCTCTCACCCAACTTCCCCTTCCTCTCACAGTCCGGATGAACAAATTAAAACCTCCTGAGCTTCTTTTAAGAGTCAAAATGTAAATAAATATATAATAAAACAATAAAAAATTTCACTAAATTGCTACACCTTTAGGCTATACAAACTTTCTTTTCACTTTTGCTTAACCTCCCTCTCTAAATATTTTAAGTCTCCTTAAACGAATAACAATGGAATTTCTCTACATTCTTAGCAAAGACTAAATAAGACATTCCGAAGGAAATTACAATCTGGATCTTCTACACAATTAAATTTTTTTCACAAGCTACATTTGTATTGAAATATGAGCAAGTTAACAAGATTCTGAATATTTAGATATTAAAACTTAATCTTTAAAATTATTTTTTTTTTTAAAAGGGAAAAAGTATCAAAATGTTTTGTTATTTCTTAATTGCTTGGTTCTCATAATATTGGCTGAATATTACCCCTCCCATGCACACACACACACACAGTGTAATTTTGGTTCAGCAAGCAAGCAAAAACAAATGAAAAACACATGCTTAAATATCTTTGGTGAGAACAACCCTGCCATCCCAACACACTGACATAACACGTCTTTATAACTATCACTACAAACTTACTATTTTAATAGGGACAGCAGGCGGACCTATTATAGTATTAGGTTGTTACTAACGTTTTGTCGATATTTTACCGAAACAACGAGACTTCATATCGTTGCTGAACGTGAAGTTTATTAATCAAAGTCAGTTCCATTACAATCAATACACTTCTGTCAACGAGTTACAGGTGCATTTATACCATTTTGAAAAAATCTGGATTTCTCGAGTCGATAAACTGTTGGAAGGCAACTGCTCAATTGGAGAAGGATTTCATATGAAGGAAGCTGTCGGGAGGCTGGGTGAGGGAGAACTTCGTACCCCAAAATGTTCAGTTTCTGAAGAGTCACTTTCGCAACATGAGGACGATTGTTGTCGTGGAGCAGGATTGGGCCTTTTCAATTCACCAATGCCGGCTGTCCTTGGGAGAGTTTCTGATGAACAATGTTTAATTCACTACAGTACCTTTCAGCTGTGATGGTTTCACCAGGTTGCAAAACGTTATAGTGGATGACACCAGTTGCAGTCCACCAGACAGTCACCATCACTTTCTTTGATTGCAGGCTGGTCTTTCGAATGCTGTTAAGCGCCTTGTCTCTGTTGAGCCACTGTTCTGATCGTTTGCGATTGTCCTGACGGATCCATTTTTCATCACATGTAATGATTTGGTCAAGAAATGGGGGTCGATTTTGTTTCTTATGACAAGTGAAGAGCAGATCTCCAATCGACGATTTTGTTGTTGTTCATTCAACTTGTGACACACCCACTTGTCAAGCCTTTATACCTGACCGATTGCATCAAGATGCCGTGAAACAGTTGCAGTGCTTACTTCAAGCTCTTCAGCAATTTCTCGCACTGTTTTTCTTAGATCAGCTTCAACTTTGGCTTTCAGACAGTTGTCATCACAGCTGGAAGGACGACCGCTACGTTCCTCCTCTTCGAGGCTCACATCTCCTGATTGAAACCTTGCAAACCATCTTTGTACTGTGCGCACATTCGCCGTGTCCTCGCCCCGTGCCTGCTTAATGTGATGAGTTGCCTCGCTCGCTTTGTGACCTGGTTTGAACTTGTAAAGCAAAAATGGCACAAAAATCTTTTCTATCCGTGCCTCACTCAGAACCCCAAAACAAATATCCATTTTATGATTTTTAAAAAGGTAGGTTTTGCATAACTTATGCCAAAGAACATGCTACAGAACGATATATAACCTTCACAAACTTGCGAAAAATGAATCCCAAATTATCATAATATGAAAACCAACAAAACTTTTATAAGGACCTGATATGAAAAATGAGCAGAAATCACAATATTAAAACAAAATCTGAACAAGGGCTCATTCCCAGAGTTAACATTCAAAAGCTTAAACTTGTTACTCTGCTTCTTATTACTTGAATTTGTCTACTCACACAGCTCCATAAAACTCAGATAGTTTCTGCTGAATTATCATTGTTGCTGAGCTTTACATACCAGATCAACAGAAAAATGAGAGAAAAGTGGTTCACTTGAATGCTATACAACTACAAAGTGGAGAGGAGGGAAAGGAGCTCAAAATCAAGTCGGTAAGAATGGTCAGCTGTTACAAAATCTCAGCCAGACTGTACAGGATGTGCTGTGTTGCACTGCTACATCATTACCAACCTCAACAACAAACATAACCTCTCCACATGGAGAGGGAAGTATGGTGCTGCCTGCCTAGCCTGTGCTATGCAGAACAAGGCATTTATGAGTTTGGCAGGGAAATCCCCAATAGAAATGTTTATTTTTAGATATCAGAGAAAACCCCAGGTGACCAGCTTGGAAAGAACCCACCCCACCCCACACACACATGCGTGCGCGCACACCTGATGCTTCTTCTGACAGGACAACTTCCACTAAACTGCGATGAGTTCCAACTGCATGCATTCGTGCTGTTCATACATTATGAAAGTCAATAAGTGGAGACCATTAGAAAATAATTTCTCACTACACAAAGACAAAAAGCAACCTACCGACATTAGACAACTCCTCATTTACTGAAGTACCAGTTGAGTCTTGGCATTTCCTAACATTCATCATAATTTCTGCAATTTCATTGGATCTCCTTTTGGGTGCCCAGATCGGCGAGTCATCAACTTCCAGCATCAGTTGAGCGATGTTCTCTTTCATCCGTTTTCGCTTGCGTGCCTTAGATGTAGATATTATTCCCGCACAGCTTTTGGATAACAAACTGTCATCCTGAAAGCAATGTCAAAATTAACCACTATGGTTAGACCATTTTCAAACGGTGCATATAAAAACTGGAATACAAGTTTCAGCATTAAATAACAATATTGTGTTTGTTTTTTTGTTTTTTTAAATCAAGCTGTCTCCCATTTCGGCTTCAGTGAGTAAAAGTGCTACACACCAAGGAAGTAACGATTTTGGACTCTACAATAAAACAGAAAAATAAAACACAAACACTCATCTTTTCCCATTCCCTTTAATGCATTTTCTAAAGCTTGCTTTTCAAGTGTCGGGCTGTGATAGGGGCATGTAGGAAAACAGTCTTAATAGCTAAGGGAACACAACTGCTCTTTCATTAAAAAAAAAAAGCAAACAACCTACCTTCTCAAAAAGATACATGTCTTCTGTTGCACAAGCCTCCATCTGAATGCTGCCCCAAAACCACTGCAAATAAACAGTTTTAAAATACCTTCAACAGTTGCATGTTAAAGTATTACAAAAGCCGTCATTGCAGATTTATGAAAAATCCAGCTTGTATATATATAGGCTTGGCATCCTCCCAATTTTTCTTGTGCTTCCCTTCCTAACATCAGATGTGCAGTAAAATCAATCTCTCTCTGCCCAAATACAGATCCCTACTTTCCACAGGCAGATTTATTATATAATGTATGCATAAACATTTCAAAGGTTGTTTTCAGTATTTAATAGGAAAACCTCTTGCATTGCATCAAGTTAGATTCCATGCCTAGTTGTGTACTTATCAGTGGTGATGTGATCCAGTTTGTCTGATGGGTTTGTATGTATGCCATCAACTTTTGCTGTGAGAATGGCCCTATTATCTGTTAAGATACACCCATACATATTTAATGAAATTCACATCGAAACTGTGGGGCTCAAAAGCAACTGTATTGTCTATCTGCAGATTATAGGTTAATCCCTTAAGCAAATCAGGCAAAAGAGAACCAAGAATGAATATAAGGTCTGTCCAGAAAGAAACCAAACTTTTAAAACAGCGCGCCAACCAGCCGGCACAGCGTGCTTGCAATTGCAGTGCTGTGTATCAGTGACCTTGACCTTCAGTCTAATAATAACCACATCACGCCACATCGATTAGTCATTGATCTACATGCACTAGAGTGAATACATGTTTAGTGCACTTGGCGATTTGTCGCAAATTGAACAATGAAGGATCTTGAAAAGCAACGTGATTGGAAAAACTTTTACGGAGACTTTTCTATTGTTGAAACAGGCCTATCTATGGGGAGGATTGATTGAGCCGTACACACTGTCACGAGTGGTACCAGAGTTTCAAATCGGGATGAACATCCACCAAAGACAATCCCAAATCTGGACGACGATCACAATGAGAAAGTGCGGGCTGTGATCCGTGGAAATCGTCACCTGACTGTCCATGAAGTTTCCGAAGAAGTAGGCATCTGTAAAAGGTCGTGCCACACGATTTTAAAAGAAAGATTGACCACGCATTGTGTAGCTGCAGAGTTTGTGCCGTGTCTGCAGACAGATGAAAAAGAGAACCGAGTCACAGTCAGTCAGGAGCTCTCTGATCGATCGAATGCTGATGAAAGCTTTCTGAAAAGTGTCATAACAAGTGACGAAATGTGAGTGTATGGTTACGATGTTGAAACAAAAAGGCAGTCAGCGCAGTGGGTTGGATCATCATCAGAGTCACTCAAATGTGAAGATGTTGATCGTCTTTTTTGATTGGAAGGGCATCGTTCATCTTGAGTTTGTTCCATGTGGTCAGACGATCAATAAAGAGTTTTACTTGAATGTCCTGAGGCAGTTGAGAAAGGCAGTATGAAGGAGAAGGCCTGAGGCATGGAGAAACAAAACCTGACACCTGCTCATGCGTCTCTCCTTATCCATGACTTTTTGGCAAAGTACAAGACGGCTCTCCCCCCCCCCCCAAGCTGCCCTACTCTCTGGATTTGGTCCTTGCGGACATTTTTTTGTTCCCAAAGTTGAAATTCACCATGAGAGGTCACCGATTTCAGATGACAGAAGAGATCGAGGAAAATCTGCTACGAGAACTGCGCACTATCCCTGAAGACGCGTTCCAGGATGCGTTCCAAAACTAGAAAAAACGTTGGAAGCGATGTATCAACAGTGGAGGGAACTGTTTCGAAGGAGACAAGCCTGCCTGATTAAATTGTAAGTAAAGCAGTAAATTTGTTTTTTTTTTTAAAAGTTTGGTTTCTTTTTGGACATACCCCGTATGTAACCAGCTGAATTTGTCAACACCAGGTCAGGTTTACCCATCCATGTCATTACTTCAAATCTGCTGTGCCTGACAACTGCTAAACACACTGGACCAAAAGCTGCACACTGTTTAACACACACGTCCCACCAGGCAACAGTCGTTACCCAGATCTATTGCCAATAGCATCTCTCAAACTACTTGTCTAGTAGCCTATACAGAAGCCATTGATTGGACTTTGTGATAGAGATCCTGCTGTATCAGAAAGAGACTACTAACAGTTACTGAGAATCTGACATGTAGCAGCCCATAGTGTGCAAACGAGCGGTTGGTTAGGTGCACCTTTGGGACCAAGTTTGTGGTTTGGTAACCAACCATCGAACATTCCTCTCAGAACAGACAAGTTATTCAACGAATTAATAGTCTGCATTTATTAATGAAAAAAAAAAATGCTTCAGCTCTAAAAATTTCTGAAGTGAAATTCAATTTTTCTTCCCTTAAAACTTTTGTTAAAAAAAACAAAAAAACTTTACAATCAACAGAAGGGTTAATTTTCGGTTAAAGAAAAGCCAAAATATTAAGAGTCATTCAAAAACCACTATTTTTTGTTGTTGTTGAGCTATTTACTTATACATCCATTACACAAGGTAAAAGATAAGCTGTAGATGTACAGCTCGTTAATTAGTAACTCTTATGCTTTCCAGACAATTAAAATAGACAATAGAAAGGAACAGACTGACTTGTAAGTATGAATTCCTTCCATTACTCTTCTAATACCAGAAGCAAATCTGCCGTACCTCTTCCCGAACGACATAGTGCGGCAGGTATACAGTGGGTGGAATTTCTTTGATGTTCTGATTGTCAACAACTAAATGGGTGCATTCGTCGTCACCTACTGCTGCACATATGCCACCTAAACAAAAAGTTTTAAAAAAAAGACAACAATCTATGATGGCAACAAGCAATAGCAATATTTCACAAAAAAAAAAAAAGCAGCCATGTTAAACTGGTGGTTTTGTAATTATGCAACATTAATTTTGATCTTGACAATGAAAATAATTAAGATCACAAATCTGAAATTGAGATTTCCTGAAGAACTCCACTTTATATTGTTGCCAAATCTACGAGCAGAAGTTTTTATTAACAGATTCCATTGTGCCATGAACAGCTGTTTACTCCTCTCCATGAAGGATCACAGGATTTAAAGATGCTTGCGTGCAGTCAAGCTTGCTATAATTCTGGGGAGGCAGTTGTTGCATAATAATGCACAATACTACAACTTTTCAACACACCACTGAGCAGTTCAGAAAGAAAGGCAACTGTCACCAGTAAAACCTCACACACACACACACCCCTCCTTTTAAGTAGATTGGAAAAGATGTCAAATACAGCTAGATACCATTCTCCTTAACTAGCTCCTCCATGTGCCTCTGTTCATCTTCAGCAAATCCGTAGAAGCTTACAGAGCATCGATGAAATGGCTTCAGTTTCAGCTCCACCTAAAGAAAAATACAAAAACCATAAATTTAGAGAGAGAGAACTTTGAAAATTAATTTTGGTAATAAAATACTACAAAAGTTTGCATTTTATTACATTAGAAGAAATGTTTATTTATGAAATACAAGAAAAACAAAGATTAAATCCCCAAAAAAGGAATATGTTCATTCATCTTTAAAGGATGAAACCAAAGCCCTTTAACAAACCCAGCACTTATTATTGAAACTGGAAAATAGCAATAATTTATTTAGCTTCTCGGTGGAAACACATTTGACTAAATGCATGAGCAAAATAATCCATCTACAGGGCAATTTAAATCTTTTTTTTTATCACACGAAACACATCAACATGAATTTAGTATCAGCAGATTTTTCCCATAAACAAATTTCTTGCAGAATAGCTATTTAAATTTAAATACATCTCTGACTTAAAGAGTGCCACGAAGTAACAAGATTTTAAAAAGATTAAATGACAAAACTGCTTGGGAAAAAAGAAACTGGGTATTGAAAAAAAATTTTAAAAAAGGGTTTGTCATAAAGTGGATGGTGTCAGATGCCAGGGTCAATATTTTTTTTACAATGAAAATACCACAATATCCTGGAAGCTCAATGCCAAGCACAGTAACCTCCCCTTGTACAAGTAGCTTTCCTCCAATGGAAAACATCATCTCATTTATAACTGAATTTTTTCAGCTTCTAGGATAAAAAAAAAACTAAACATGTAAGATGTGCATACATACAACTTTAATTTCTTTTATCCTAGACACATCTTCAGTATTGTATAAAGTAGAGCATCACTGCTTTAGTAAGCTAACTAGTGCCTTAAAATAACATAACAGCCAACATTAACTTTCTGATGCTGCACTAACTTAACCATGCTATGACTTTGAACAAGTCCAGATATCGAGCAATGTACTGTATTATTTCAGCAGGAAGACCTAGCTATGTGGACTATTTTCATATGTATTAAAACAAAATGTGAGGCATCTACATTTGACACACCACTTAAAAACAACTGATCCACATATCTGCTGGTGCATGGTTAGAAATTTAGACAAAATTAAATGCCTTACTTTGGATATTATTTGTAAATTACTTTTTGAACATTAAAATATCAATTTGTTTTGTATAATAAACTGTAGGCATACACAAAGTACCTGCCAAAACAACACGATATACCTGCATTTATTTATTTCTATCATTACAGAGTTCAGATCTTTTTTTTTTTTTGATTATCGATTTATTTAGAATCCATTCTAAATTTAAAGAAAGACGAAACAATCTTCAGTCACACAAAGGCCAAGCAAAGGGAGAGAAGTAACAAAGATGATATTTACAAACTCCTCATCTCTGGTATTGATTTCATTCCTCTGCTGCCACATCATGTAGATCCAATCCAAACTCATTATGGGAATACCATAGCTGACAGCAAACTGAAACAAATGAACAAAATATCTTAACAACAGCTACTCTTAATTTAAAAACCTGGTTAACAACAACAAAAAAATAGTAGTTACCAAATCATTTGTAATGCACAGTAAATAAGCAGCAATACTCTCAAAACACAAGCAGGCATTTAAAAGTACGAGTCTGCTATACAAAAACGCTTAACTTGCCTTTTCAACACTAATGTTAATAAAATGCATCATGCCAGTCAACACAAAAGATCAGGACATAAAACATTAACTGTGACCTTATCACTACAACAAATTAAAAAAAGTTTTATATAATTATGGACACAGTAAGTTGAACCTGCGTCCAATACGCCGGTATCACTGATGGGAGGCCGAGCACTGAAGGTGTAAGGCTTGTCTCCCATGGCAGGCATTCCCGGTTGCATCACTGCCACCCCCGCGGATTCCTGTTGCTCTGCCACCCTCATAGAAACAGACAATACACGCTGGCGACAAAGGCCACCGGAACTCGAACTGTTACCACAGTAGGACTGACGCATTCAAGCCGCGCTCCAATTGGCTAATGCCATTGGGGCCTGCAGCTAAAAGACTTGGACCACGATACCTGGGGCAGAGCATGCTACAAGGACTGGACTGTGACTTTGGCCGGATGCACACTAGCCAGCTCGATTTTAGGCAAACTTGGGCACCAAACTGTCAATATATTCAAATAAAACTCTTATTTATGTGATTTTTTTGCTAAATTTATTCTTTGATTTTTTTTTCAATTATGGAAGTGTAGCAGGGGGTCACAGGTCTTCTGAGTATTAGAAAAAGGTTGGGAACCACTGGTATAGATGTTAATGGACCTCAGGATCGATAACTACTATTACTTTGGCAATAAAATGACACCTAAAAATGAAATTTCATGAAATGAGGATGTCATCCCATTACTGTGTTATTGATGGATCTGATTACTCCCAAAGAAAATCTGGAGAGGAAGTTGGAATTACACTGGGAAGTATACAAGACATTTACAGAAGGAAGTTAACTGGTCAATCATGAACTCTAACAGCTGAGAAGGAAAGAGAAAAAATTATAAAATGAAAAGATAGGCTGCTGGTTTACAAGCCTTGAACAAAGTCTTTCTTTTTTCTTTCTCTCTCACTTTTTTCTTTGTTTTTATTTTTTACAGGTAGCTATCTAACTACTGAAGAGAGAGAAAGAGAGCGAGCAGAGGGAGGAGGAGGGGCTGAATAGCAGACAGGAGAAGCCCTTGGTCTGACATGGTAACAAGGAGAAGTGACTTTGGCGGGGCAATTCCACCAGAGCATCATTTGATAAGCACCGGGGTTTATACTGTAATTAGTTAATGATATGAAATACAATGGAAAAACTCAAAATGTAATCCATTGCTAGTATAGAATCAGAACCCTTCGAAAACATTGCTGCAATCTCTTCATCTCCAGATTGAAACCAAAATGAACAATGGGATAGATTGGAGTCAAGGCAGACAAAAAGGTCCAACCAATGTCCATTAGCTATGGAACTCGTTGGAACAGGATTGTGGGGAGGGGGGCTTACCAGTTACTTTGAGAATAAGTCCTCAAATTTCAGAAATAAATACATGTTGCTGAAATCCAGAGAAAGGGATGCTGACTGGGAAAGAATACTTCGGAGATTGTTACAGTTAACAGAAAATCTACCAGACCCACTGACTTCAGCAAGGGAAGACCGATAGATTACAAAAAAATTCAGAAATTCTAAGCAAGAGACTGAAAATACTGGCTGCCAGTTCCTAATTAAAAACAACAACAACAACAAAAAGGGGGGATGAGAAGAGGGCACAAACCTGTGGCAGGCCGGGTTGAAGAATGACTTAAAGGAAGTAAATCAGAACAAATCACACAAGAGATAAGGAAACCAACTTTCATGTATCCAGCAACCAGGAAGTAGCAGGTTTTTCTTTGTTGTTTTTCCTGGAATCATGTTTTCCACAAATTACTGGGAAAACCTATATAAATATTTACATTCTGCATCACTGAAAAAAAATGTATTTCTTAGGTGTGCCCAGCAATAGTTTTCAAACTTATAACGTAGAAATTTTATATCCATGTAGTTCAGTTCCAGGCTAATAGGTAGCACAATGATGGCAAATTGCTATTGTCATTCTTTTGTACAGGCAGTCTAAGGTGGGGGACCACATGCTTCAGATACCCTGAAAAACCTCAACAAAGTACCTACTAAAGCTTTTGTAGTGGAAGGAAACTTGTACTGAATGGACCGGTCCAGAAGAAGAGGAGAAACCGCGCCCTCTCCTGGCAAGACAGAATGGCGAGTGAGTGCCACCTATTGACATTAACGAGGTAATCAAATCACCGCAGGTACGACAACACCAGTGCCAGAAAATTATAAATCAGAAAGCCCGCTGCTGCATTTAGTCAGTGTCTAATAACACCTGATTTCTCAGTAAGACCACCACCGCCAGACCAACATTCTACAATGGCTCAGGTACAAAAGACCGTAAACAAGCTCATATATTTAAGGCTACTTATAACAAAAGGGGATTTTAATGCAATGCAGTACGCAGAATGGTAGATCTAATCCATAAGGTTCCAAGACATAAGATAGTATCCATTTTTTTTCTTCCAGCAACCGAAATTAACCACTGTATTGATCTGCTACCTTACTGTCATTTTTAAATCTCTCTTCACCTGCGAATGCAGAAGTAACTTAAGAGGAAAATTAAACAAAATATTTTACATACTCTAATGACTTTCATTCATTTGGAAGAAATTTAGTATTAGTCAATGTTTATTTAATAATTACAAAAGTTGGTTGGTTCTTGGTCAAGAGGGACAATTACCTCTATATTTTTAAACGTATGAACAAATTTATCTCCCTTAGACTGATTAATACACAAAGACACCTGCTACTCTTCTCTGGGCCAGAATGTCATCATCAGGTATGGCTACCTCATTTGACTTTTAGCACTTTTAATTTGCTTTTGATCATATTTGCATTAATGACTACAGTATTCACACTTTCTTTACATGGTGGTTCTACAACTGGTATACAGTAAACAGCCCCGTTGTCCAGCCTCCCGACGACAAACTCATCCAGTTATCCCACTTTTCCAATATAGGCTAAAACTAGTTCATTTTCCACTATTCACCCTTAGTCAGTCATGAGTTGATAACCAGGAGAAGTGCATCCACTGTTTGCACGTGCTCAAATCACTTCTTGTTGGATGGTTTAGCATCCTCTACACACACCTTTTTTTTGTTGTTGTTGCATTCTCCATAGCTACTGATTTATCAGTGATAATAATTGTAATCCTTGTAATATACCACACAATAGTTTGGCCTAGTGCTTTGGCAAGCACGTAGTTCTTAGCATTGAGCATAACTAAAGAAAGTATCTGTTGGATGAGTAGCAACACTTATTTGAAAACATTCCATCCAGGTACCATTAAGTTTGGACAACAGGTTGTTTGTTCACTGATTTACCAGCTGTTCACCGAGGCAAAACTCTAAAAACTTAAATTCCTCTCTTTTTCACTACAATTAAGCTTTCTAACTGGTCTAGACCAAGGGTGGTCTGACAGACACCTATTTTATATATATATAATATGCAATTATTGGTGTAAACTTGAGGCAGAAGAAAATAGGATTTGTACCCGCTGTTGCTTCTCTCTTTAACAAACAGAATAAATAAGCCCAAAGTTTCTTGTGTCTTTTTTTTTTAGCTTTCCTTTCGTCAGTCATTCCCAACCTCAATTTTGACTTGTTGCCTTTCGTCAGTAGAAACCTTTTGCAAACATAAGTGGAGCATTTCCTTGGCAAATTCCTGAAGGCTAGAGAATTGTTTCATTTGGTGATGACTAAAACTTGTCCAGGCTCTCTCTCTCAGCTGAATGTTTCATTGAGAGACGAATAGCTTTCTAAGTCAACCCGCTGAAGTTGTTCTGGAGCTCTGTCATAGTCAAAGGAAATAAGTAGCTGAGCCAATAAATACCACTTCGACAACTCTCTTCTCATGTAACTGCGCCGCCAATTCCATGCCAGTCTCTCCAATGCAATGCATTATTTCCACCCTCCCTGAACAATCCGATGCCTTCCAACCTTTTTTGTTCTCAGAACAAACTACAGTTGTCCCCAGCATTCGCAGGGGTTACGTCCCTTGAGCACCCGCAAAGAGTGAAAAACCACGAATATTGGACATGGTCCATAAAAATGCCTATAAACATCAAAATATAACGTAAAATATAATAAAAAAATATAAGTAAATATATAATAATAATTTAATAAAAAATACAACACTCAGAGAAACACTCGAGATAGCTACACGCAGTAAACTGGGATGATGCGGGGCTGCATCTGCCTAAGACAGCACCTTGTGGGCAGCAGCCAATCAGCAGCGAGGAGAAATGAATAACGCTCTCGGATTGGCTACTTTCAAACCTCCAGCCAATAGCGTTTATTTTATATTGATATTTTGCTGAATTTACGTTAGTATTCCTATTACAAAATTAGTAAATTATATTGCTATTAATAATTTAGCGTTAAAAAGCGTGAAAAAATATATATTGCCACGAAAAAAGCCATAAAAAATCGCGGAAGATATTTGCGATTCTGCGAATATGCGAGGGTTTCCACAAACAATTATTAGTTAGGTTCTAAGGAAAATTCCGCGAATAACCAGGGCCGCGAATGCCGAACAGCGATTACACGGGGGTCGACTGTATATCAGCCATGTCAGTCATGCACAGCTTCACAAACTCACCATCTGGAAATGGCTTATTGCACTTCGTGTGTGTGTGTGTGTGTGTGGTGTGTGAAGACAAAATTTACATCTGTTGCAACATTTTGTTCAGTGTTTCATTTACTAAACAGTCTGCTGTTTCTGTAACTAAACCAAAAGTCTCTGAGCTGTAGGTTTTTTTCCATTAGCTGACAGTTTGCAGAAAAAGTCCACATGCTTAAAATTATAGTGATAACTCATTGTATTTGTTGAAAACTACCAGACTTTCATGGCAAGAACTGATTATGTACCTACTTCTGTGAAGTCATGATTATCCGGTTCTTATTGAAACTGGATTTCTCATCTACTTTTCTCTTGGGAGCACTCATCTTTCACAAAAATCATGGAATAGAAAACCTGAACAAGGCTTTGATAAAGCAGCATTGAGCAGACATTGTCAACAACTCGTATGGCCTTTATATATTATGCAGACTTCCAATTTCCAGTTCTGCGATGGATCTCTAGTGTTGCGATTCATGAGTGAAAAAATTGTGCATGCAAATCATTTGGCTTCCAGTCATAAACTACCATAGAAGTACTTGCTGTTGTGCACATGATCATTCAATACTTTCAGAGTTTTTGTCAGCAAAATCGTTTCACAGCCAGTGCATCTGTTTCTCCACTTAAGGTAGGTAACATGTTGTCACAGGGCAGCTGGCAGGCTGTTCAAAACGCTGCCGTGGGCTGTGGTTTCCCCACCCCTGGTTTAGACTCCAGAGCTAACAACGAATTTAAGGTTTAACCAAATTTGTTCTAAATTAATTTTTGCAATTTTTAATTTAGTGAAAATAAAATACTCTTTTATTAGTAGCTTACGACTTTCTAGATTATTCTCAGGTGATAAGATTAGATTTCTGATAATCTGTGAACAGATATAGGGATAATAGGAACCTAATTAGCACCAACAAAAATCAGTAAAGGGATGAGAAAAAAATGGCAGTAGTCTCTGTCTCTCAATGATATATTATTTGATGACTGAGGAGGGGATGGATGTTAAGTTGAAATGAGACTGCCGTAATAAATCTTTTCCACTGGCTACTGTAACATGATTTGCTCACCCTGTACTTTTCATTTCCTGAACAGTTCGCCACTAAGTGCGTCACTGTACATTTGATATCTTTTCGAGTTGCTCCTCCCATGTGATGGATGAGGTCAACAAGGTGGATCTGGAAAGGAAGCAAGTACATACCATGTTCAACATTTTACCTCACAATTCTTTTTTTCTTCACAGAATTACACATCCTTGGTGTAAGAAAAAAAATTAAAATTTTGCACAAATAAAGTTCTCTTAAGAGTTCAAAGACAAAAGATATGCCGCCTCCTTTTATGTTATCTCCTGAAAACAAAAATACTCTCTGGAGACCACA
The DNA here is from genome assembly GCA_018389105.1 of Nautilus pompilius. Taxonomy (NCBI): domain Eukaryota; kingdom Metazoa; phylum Mollusca; class Cephalopoda; order Nautilida; family Nautilidae; genus Nautilus; species Nautilus pompilius. The sequence goes on from JACATO010001086.1 coordinate 104,797, forward strand.
GGGCTGGAATAGACTATTGGCTCAAAGCTAGTAAGTGAAAAGACAAAGTGGCTGATCCATCATACCCATAAAAGAGCCTTGCTGAATGGCTCCCTATAGATAGTGTGGACCAATCAGCAATGGCCTTAATAATTAGAAAAGAAAAATCCTAATCTCAGCAGCAATAGTTACAAGAAGAATTTAAAAACATTTACTAGAAAGTTTCTTTTTTCTTTAAAGGGGTGAATAGGTATTTAGTTTATTTTGTATATTAAAAAATGCAAAAAACGGTGAGATTATCAAAAAAAAAATTGTATTAGACGTCTATCTATTAACAAATTTAGTTGTTAAAAAAGCAAAAACCACAAATGAAATTGAAGTTTATAAAATTACTTTCATTCATTACAAAGAATATTTTTCAATTTCTTGATGTAAAAAATGCAATAAATTTACATTTCCCTGCTATTAATTTGGCAAACCCATAAATGAATGTATGTGACTGAAATTTACATATTTTGAGAGATCACATACATACTTGAGCAACTTGAACAGATAACCGGTGTACACTATTACCATACCAAAATCAAGGTGGATCACATGACATTTCTACCTTTTACACAAGGTCATGAATTAGGCCATTCAAAGAGAAGCCAGGACTGATAGATTGACAGAGATCTGCATCTCTCATATATCTGTGGCCAATATTACCACTGCGCAACCTCGCAGATAACCTCCCCTTATATACCAGGTTAATCTTTCATTAAACATTAAGCGCAGCATGGAATGTCTTTCGGGATGCACTATTATAGAATAATTATCCCCCCCCCACAAAAAAAAAATTGCTGGCATCATTTGTATCACTTCAGAAATATAAGCATTATAAATGGTTAGTTTAAGCAGTAAATAATAAACCTATACTTTGGTAATCCTTCCGTATCGCACTGGTCAGAAAAGCATCCATTAATCAACACAGTTGCCACGACTACTGTGATGAAAATTGCACAAACTATCATTCCTTTGTAAGCAGCATATCACCAATAGCTTTCCATTTTCATCTTTTATAATAGTTGTTTATTTACAGATAATGGCTTTTTATTTAACTTTCCCGCAGAGTTTAAGGTTATTAGTTTTAACACTTATTTATTGCTAGTACACAAAACCACAGAGTTTACTTACCAGTTTTTCTTTTCTCCTTATCCCAGCAAAGCAGACAACCATCCCCTTCATAGATGTACAAAATAATGGCCGGATGGTATTCGGAAGGGGCTGAAAAAGGAAATTAAAAGAAATTCCAGAAACAAAAAAGAGAGTTCATACATACACAATGAATCTTATGTAATAATGTGTGGGTGTGTGTGTGTGTATAAACAATATAATCTGAGTATGCATTTAACAAATTTTTAGAAAAAATGTAGCGTATTATGGAGAAGTCAGTCCCGCATCTTTGAAAATCTTTTTTGTTAAAAATAAAGAAGTTCAAGAATATAAGTCTGACACAATACAGAGTTAAAGAATTAGATAAATAAAATGTTAATCTAGATTTTCCTGAAGTTGTTTACGAAAACTCATTCAAGAGTTTTTTTCTTTTCTTCTTTCTTTCTTTTTTTTAAAAATCCAAATAAATTTCAAATTATCCCCGAGGCAAGTTTCCGTTACCAGACATCCCCAAAATTTCAGCTGGCAAGACGGAAAGCAGTAAACAGGTCTGCAGAAGCTAGCATTATCTCAACAGCCGATACTGCAAAGGATACGATGCCAGTATACCTGACCTGAAGATTATGGCACCCACTTGTCGAGGTCAAAGGGGGCAACCTGAAAAACTTTAACTTAATGTAGAAATGCTCCCTTAAAAAAAACATAAAACAAAAACAACTGTCATACAGATACAAAACCCTTTCAAAGCAGAATAAAGGCAAGGGGGGGGGGGGGACACTGGTCTTTTGCTTCAGAAGGTTAACATTGTATTTTAACTACCCAAAGACTAGCTTTTAATAAAACAACATAAGAATGGTGAAGTTAAGACGAACAAACTGAATACAAAATAAAATATCTACTTAAGTACTACATGAAGAATGACGAGCATGTTCATTCATCATAAAACCCTAGCAAAACATTTACTATTATATGAAACAAAATTCTCTCTTGCATAATGCAAAAACCTACTGCCATGTTCAAGTTTTCCATTTCAATTTAGAATGGAAAGTCAAAGGGAAGTTTGGAAATGAATGGACTATTTTGAGAAAGACAGAGCCCCGTTCTTTTAAAATGCAGCATTAATACCAGACATTGTTCTTTAGCCATTATAAAATCATTCATTGAGTTAGCATACAAATATATGAAGAAATGAAATACATATAGTTGCTCTTCAAGAATATTCTATTTCTTTCGACTATAGTCTAATTTATGCCTGAAAGAAATTTAACGCACATAGTGAATGGAACTGCAATTTTTCTTTCTTATATTAAAACAAGGCATATATTATGCTTTTTCAGGGATTAGACAGTAAACTAGTTTGGTTTAAAAAGAAATCTGAATGTGTGTGTGCGTGACTACAGACATGACAAAAACCCAGACTACTTCACACATGATTTGCAAACAGATACAGCTTATCAGGTCTCTCCAAGGCAAAAATGGCATACCACCCTTAGTTTATCTTCCAGGGCACAAGCTGTTATTCATTTGCTGAAGACCTCTCAGTAGTAAGAACACTAGCACTACACAGGTCATTCATTTCAGAAATTTAACACCAAGGTATTTTAAATGTACGAATCATTTCCACCTCTCACAGCTCGATCATCTTAAAAATCCCAGGCTATAAAGACTTGAGGAATGGAAGATCTCTCTCCGCAGACTTCCAGTCTTGGCTGTACGGAAAATGAGAGCCATTTATTACTTCCAAAAAAACAAAACAAATTAGGTGGTTACACTAAGTCTCACCTTTCTGTTCACTTGTGTTGTCAAAATGTATGGACAAATAATAAAACAAATACTGTGGAAGAGCAGCCATCTATAAATAGTACTGCGAACTACCACTCATGATATCAGCAGCAGGTAAATTCATTACTACTTACTGCATGTGCTGTAACCAGCTTCTGAAACAAATCACCTACTTGAACAAGTTACCCAAGATAAGTTAGGGTTAGGATTACCCTGATCAGGCAAATTAGAAATCTTTTCACCCAAAGAGATCAAAGGCCAAAATAAAGAGAAAGAGAGAGAGAGATGGTGAATGGTGACAGGAGATATTGTCATTATTGCATATGACAAAAGGACCATTTATTTTCTCTCTCAACTTCTTGGAAACATTTAACTGTAGACTGGTATCTGTTGGTATTTATTTTTTTTTTATTAAGGAAAAATAATATCATCTCAAGATAATTAAAACAGCCTACTTATAGACAGACATTATTAAACAAGCCCAGGGGACCTTACTTACCACGTTGTCAGAGGCGCATCTGATGACAACTGGTGGTCCCAAAATCTTGCTCCCTTTCTGATGCAGATGGGTGTATGCATCACTGTCAAAGTCATCCAGCACGAACACTGTCTCATACCTGGCACTGTGCAGGTATTCCCGACCGCTGTCTGAGTAAAACACAGGGTGACTAAATTGCTGAAATGAGAGAGAGAGAGAATGTAGTTACAAAGAAAAACTTTAAAAAAAAAAAAAATTGTAAAAAAAACATAAATAAATTTGCAGTCTTCATTATTAAAATATACCCTGCTATAACTGTCTTTTTGTTTTGTTTTCAATAGATGTCAATACCTTATTCTCAGTGCCAACTGTGCTCAAAATTTGCTCTGGATTTTCCTTTTCTACAAGAACCGAAGACAGCTTCCTCCTTTTGTCAGGGATATTTTCAGACAGAAAAGACCTTTCTTCAGCTTCTTTGGCAGCAGCATTTTGCTCAGGCAGAGAACATTTAACAGTAGGCTTCAAAAGTGGTAAATCTTTAAGATCTACTGCTGGGGCAAACTGACGAGGTTCTATCCGTCGGTGCCTGAAGTACTGGATCTTGCACATTATGATTATGTCTTCATTACATTGAGAGGAGAGAGAGAGCGAGCGAGGAACCGAGTGTGTTCTTCCTGAGCCCACAGGACCAAATGTCCGCTTCGCAGCCAATGGCTTATTATCAAGATCCCTGGCTGGCAAATCTACAAAGTGGCAGTACTACATGGATCATTAAGTTTTGAGTGAAAAGGGAGAAAACGTGGCCTTATCATCAGAGAAGCCAACATTGGGTTAACAGGTGTTTTGGATGCTATCAAGAGTAAATACTAATGCGCAAATCAATTTCTGAGACGTTTACAGAAAATTCATTCGCCTAATTTTTAAAACCATTTTATAATATTCTTTTGATCTGAGTGAGCAGTTCTGTGGTGCAAAATGCCATTTGTAAAACTAAAGTAGAAAAAAAAAGGATATAAAGTAGAGAGATCTCTTTGATATTCAAATAAGATGATACTTTGTTTTGTTTTTTTATTACAAGGCCAGGTTTTTGTTACTAGGCTCCACCAGCTCTGTGTTCTGGGGAAACCATGGTGTAAATGCAGTCCATGTAAAGATAAACTGGAGAATTTATCTTCCTGTCACACACATCCCACCAAAGGACGATGTGGTCTGCCGCTTTACCGAATAGCATCTGTTCTTTTCCTTCCATGAAACAGACAGACATCGTGATAACAACCCACAGGTAAAACACCACCAGGCCCCATTCATCCAACCAACTTAGAGCAGTCTCTACGTGAGACCACCACCCTGTGGACTGGCAGTTAAAGTGGTTCCCTGACAGATGTCCAAGACTTCTTATTTGAGTTCCACCGTAACAAGATGACTTGGTGTTTTTTTTTTACCCAGTGTTTATAGTTCTGATCAAACTCCACAAAGCTGACAAATCCTAGTCACATAATCTAAGGGAGACTACTTCTACCCACAATTATCATGAAAGCTGCATTTTAGCCTGACTCAGTTTGACTGATATTGTTTATATTAATATTATTAGACTCAATTCGATAGTTAGATGCAATTTTCTTTTAAAAAAAAAAAAAAAATCATCTGTTAGGTTTTTGTTTGGTGTAGCTGAGTCTTCTCCAGAGTTTAGCATAGCCATAGACAAAACAAACCAGCACGAAGGTAGGTCAGGGGTCAAGTAATTGGGAAGTACCAACATTTACGCCATCACAGCATTTCTGCTATGACAGAAGAAAAAAGAAGAAAGGCTTTCCTTTGTTTCATGTAAAACAGGAAGAGACCAGCCGGCTTAAGAGAATACACACATACGAAACTTACCACCCTAGGGAGGAACAATTCCTTAAGGGAGACAACACTCCTAAACTAATAATACACAGTAACCACTTCCAAATAACCAAATTTACTGCTGCTTTTATTCTCTTTGTTGTTGCTGTTGTTGTAAGGAAGACCACCACCACACAGCTGGCCGAGGTAATAGGGTTACTGCTACTGTCGGCCAGTCACAGAGCAACCATCTCCCATGGCTTTTAGTCTTAAAAATGAACAGAACCACCTCTTTAAAAACAAACTTCCTCGTAATTCGGAATCTTTCAGGGTACATCACAGGAGGAGGGCAGCCTGCCAGTAACTTTGCGAACTGACATGATTTAAAATGGAAAACGAGTCTCACCGCATTTTAAAAATGGAAATCTGATTATGGGACCAAGGTAGCCAACTGTCTCCCATTCTTTCTGCTGCAGCTAATATTGGAGATCTAACTAAGGTTATTAAGTTAGAAAGGTGCATTTCATGTAGGAATAAAAACACAAAGGAGAATCCATAAATCTCAAGTTGTGTTGTTTTCAAGGAATTTCAGAGTAAAGTAACTGGCTCCAGCTCTTCAAATCTAAACAGCTGGAGAAATGTTCCTGGTAATATTTTGTAAGACAGAATTATATCAGGAACTTATTGGAAAAATAAAGTGTGTGTTGGAATTTGGACATGTAGACAATTTTCTGCAAGATTTAGCTTAAAACAAACAAGTGAAGAATACATAAATTACCAAAACAAAATACTTTATTACTCTTTAATAGGTGTTTTCTTCATTTGTTTGACTGAAGTAACAAGTCATGCTGATCATTAGTCAGCATAACATCCATAATCACATAAACTTAGTGCGATCTGATTTTATTAGCAACTTCTGTCTGTCTGTCTCTCCTTTCTGCACTGTCTAAATAACCACTTATTTTATATTAATATGCTGTATAGAGATGGCATCATGGTGCAGTGGGTAGTGAGTTCACTTGTCAATCCTTGTGTTGCAGGTTCGGAGGTATGTGCTGCTGCTGAGAGCCAAAAGCCTGGAACAGCTGTACAGCCCTCCTCTGGACGCTGGCATTCACCTTGACTCTCAACCTGAAGGGATAAGCTCCACCAGGCTGTAAAATGCCCTAGATACACCTATAGAAGTGCCCCAACGACCTATGGGATGAGTGATGTCGTGCATGTATGCAGTGCTTAATTGTGAGACAACTGATTTATTGGAGAGTTTGGCATACATTTACTACACTGTTTCCAGGTGTCAGTGATTTCAAATACTCAGATCTGCAAGTTTAAAGAAAGAATTCAAAGACTTTGTAAATAATTAAAGGTTTATAAACTTATGTAGAAACAAACTTTTCTAATTAACGAGATTCCAACAAGACATCAAATCCATATTCCCTGCCATCTTAACTAGTGGAAAAGTTTGACGATGAGTGCAGGTCCTTGGATAATCCTGCCTCTTTGTAACTACTAAAACATAATAATGCTATTACAGTGCGATTTTATCAATTAGTAACCATGGTAAATAAATCAAGGTTCTAAAATTGAAAAATAAAATAAATGTTGATGTCCTTTTGTCACCACTGAATGCATAGCTTTTGACGGCACCATAAGCCCACAAACCACCAGCATAAAGTCTGTTTCGAACTGTCAAAATTCTATGGTTAGTTGCTCATGAGGGTGCATCAAACGCCCCCTTCTGTCAGATTTTTTGCTGTCCCTACTCTTAAAAGTCTTCCATTAGTGAAAAAAAAACACTAGCAGTAAAATCTTAGGCAGTTTGAAGCTGGTTTAGATGGGCCACCGTGCGTTTGAAAATTTTGACTGCAAGGTTGTCGAATTCGGCAGGATTAAAAGGTAATATGCAAATCCATACCATAAAAACCAATTAAAAGTTACTGAATTGTCAAACTATGATTTCTACACCTGATATTGGTAGTTCTAACTGAAACGAATATGATCATTCAAAACTATTTTTACAGAAAAAAGACTAAAATTCCAGATGTATATCATTGAATACTGTTGCTGCTGCCAAAATGATGTCCAACAATATGACATTGTTGTTGGATTCCTACATAATTTTAATATACAATTGAATTCACCTTTTTGGTTTTGTTTCCCATTAACAGCACATCAAAACATCTTCACACAGTCTTATAAATACTAAGGAGAAATTTTTAGAAATTGGGATTTCCTATTGCCTTTAGGGTCAATACAAATGTTACTAAATTTAGAGTCTATTGTACAACATACATGCAATCTAAAGAAGTGGGAATTTCTATTGCATAATTATGTTGCTAAAATTAGTCCATGATCAAGGTAGGGTTGCCAACTGGTATATTTATATACCAAAAATAAAAAATTTGGTATATTTTCAAAGTGTTTGGTAGGCATTTTTTTGATTTGGTATGTTTGGAAAAACTGGTATATTTTTGGTATATTTTAACTTAGGTTTCAATTTATAATATTTACATTCTTTTGCACATTGGCGTTTTTTCTTGATCTCAACCATGGCTGATAAAGCAGAAACTGGACCTTCAACGCCAGAGTCAGACTCTAAAGCAAGACCAACTAATACACCACAATCAACTCCTGGGACGCAAAGCAAAAACCATATTTGGGCTTGGAAAAGGCATCACTGATGGTGATTCACAAATAATTGGCTCACGACTCCCAACATGCAGACAAGTACTATGCTGTATGATGTACCGTCTTCAAAAGGGTACATCGAAGAACCAAACAAAGTGGGAGTGTGCAAAAATTGTGCTTCTCAAAGTTGTGCCATTCTTTGGGAAAGCCAATATTCCCATGATCACAGAGCGCAAGACATGTGAAAAAATAATAAAGCTTGTGGATGATAATAACAAACTCAGAAGCATACCTGTTAATCAGCATTCTTCAGCAGCTACCCTCTAAATTAGAACAAGTTTAAACTAAACTTGACCAAACTTTTCAGCTGTGGCCAGCTAATGAAGAGAAACTGATAAAAAAATCCTGAAGACTTGCAGTTTCTGCAATCAATGAAGACAGACCGTCCTGCAACTTTTGGACCCAGTGATAAGGGGTTGACTCAAAGAAATCAGCAGAGTGAAGAACATGCTTCCAGAGCTTTAGTGAAACTGAAACAGACACAAATGATATTGATGTGTGTGCTACTACATCTGGTGATGTTACTGCACCTTCCTCCAGTAGTAATACGATACTTGCATCCACAAGTGCCACAAGAAGTCATCACCGCACAATTCACACTGAAACCGAAGTATTCATTCCTCACAACATTCTTCAGTTTATGAAACTTCCCTAATCCTAACTCACAAAGCCAGATGGCGACATTGTCACTCCAGAAGACCGTTATGGAACTGGCTTTGGAAAGTCAAAATTTCCTTCAGACATCTCGGAATATACAACCCTTACTGACTTAGTATTGAGGGACTCATGGTTCACAATAAACATTCTTGAGATAAATCATGAGTTCCTAGCAAAGCCTGTTGAAGTATGGCCAGACTCTGTTGCCTGTAAAGCCTGCCTAGCTCATGTTGATGCACTTAATGTCATCAATGACTGTGCTGAGCGGGGAATGAAGTTAAGTTCTGATTTTCTCTCTGCATCAAGAAGTGAGGATCACCACCAAAATGTGCTTAAAGTTGTGGAAGAAGACAGACGGTCTCTTCCAAATCTGTGAAAAGGCAAGGAAAAAGGCTGACAGCTAAATAAACAATCTGAACATTGTGAATAAGCAGAACAGAACTTTTTCACATGGATTATTTATGCATATCTAACAACATCGATGTTGTCTTTATGTACAGTGTACCGTACATGTAAGTTGACGTAATGTTAATGTAATATAGATGAAAATTGCATAAAAATGTTGGGAAAGTGGTCAAAAATCATGTCAGTTGGGCTAAAATATTGCCATTTGTTGTTTATTTACTTCCTTTTATTGATTTCATAAGTGTTATTTTAAAAAAAAAGAGAGCCTATATCTGGCGGGTAGCTATGAAAAATTTTAATATTTAAAAATTGGGTCTCTGAACCTGCCGAATTCGGCAGCTTTGCAGCTAAAATTCTCAAACGTCAGGTGGCCACATAAACAAATGTGAATTTTGCTGAAATTTTGCAGAAATTATTTTTTTACATAATGGGGAAAAAAAATTAATCTAGGGACAAGTCAAAAACAAACACTTTTAAAAATCATGGGGTGTTTGATGCACCCCTATTGCTCATTGGAAGTAATTTTGGAGATACCATGCTGATGAAAAATGTTTTCTTCTGGCAAGGGTCACAAGATGATGATTCTGAGAGAGAGGGAGGGGGAGGGGATTGTAACCCTTGGACAAGCCAAATGAAGTCTCTCCATGAACTGTCCAGTCTGATATGTTGTTAGTGCTCTATAAATGACACCGTAAAGAGAAACAACGGCTGTTTACGTCAGCCGGATGGCCTGAGTCACCTTACTTTGTGTTAAATTGAGCCTAGATATTCCTAAACTGACTGACAACCCATGTGGCCAGTTCCTATGATTGCTCAGTCCCAGAGAAGATGATTGTAACATCAAGTGTTGTTTGTGTGATGTCATGTCTGGGTTTCTTTCTTTAATATGCAGGTTCTACACCTCAAATCAGAATACCAAGCACTATCTGCTCAGAAACTAAAGTTTGTTGATTAATTTTTTTTTTTAATTATAGAATTATAAACACAACACTTGACAATATTTAAATATTTAACCATTAACAATACTTTTGTATTTTTAATTTGCCTTAAATTCAGAAGAAAAAAATCCCATCTTATATATGCATATTTTAATTTCAACAAAAAACAACAATTATTAGAAAGTACTTGTCTTTCAAAACATTTGGCCTTTAAATGAATTCACTTAAAACAGTGAAGAATAGTGGAAAACCAACCAATAAATATTTAATATTGCTATTAATTATGTTAGTTATTGTCTATATAAAGTATAAAATCCAATTTTATCTAATGCACTGGTTTCTGTAGCTCAAAATATATGATCAAACTGAAAATGCAGGCACCTACATATCAGCATCAAAACTAAATTCCGAAGCCCCGGTAACTTTTAACAGCCTTCAAAATTAAGAAATGGCGAGATTAAGTAAATAAAATATCAGCCTTTTAAAATTGCAAAAACGTATACAACAATAAGTAAACTTCACCAATACTGTACTGTTAAATAGCATACACGGTTCCACACTGACAATAACAAAAAAGATCCTGATGTGTCATGAACAATAAAATATAAAAACCGTAAAACTTAACAAAAAAAAAATATAGTAATGTGTCAGTTCTTGTCTAAACCTGTGAATGCTGCTGCTGTCACTCAGTACATAGTTTCTGTTGAAGTTGTTTAGAATGATCTCAGGTGTCAGCAGGGGATTAAGCCTGTTGCCATCCCCCCCCAACAAAATGCAAATTGGGCCTCTACCCTGAATGCAATGTTTTTTTTTTCTTTCACATACTGTGACAGCATGTTTAGTGGACAGAGCTTTTCTCTTTGTTGAGATTTTATATACATGCACAAGCAACATCAGAGACAATTTTCAGTGACTGATGCCTAGGTGTGGCTGTTAATCCTCTTTTGTACTACTGAGTATGCTTTTGAATGATCTAAAAAGATTGAACAGTGAAGTCAAAGGATAAGAAATTACAAATGTAGCTTAGTAAAGTATTGATTAATGGCACAAACCAGTATAAATAAGGAACTTGACTGATGTTCTTTTCATAACTTAACCATCTACACCATGGAGTTCGTTGAATCTGTTCATGGAGGAAATAAGCTGGTTTTGATGGATATATTTATGCTGTATAGAAGATCTTTGTAAATGGTGGTATCATATGAATGTGAACAGCAAAAGTGAGGAATGTGCAAGGCTAAGGTGAAGGTTCATGATGGTCAAGCTGTAGACTGCTCCAGATACACCAAGATCAGAAATGCTGCGTGTTTGTAATGCTATAAAGTGCAAAGTGATAGATGTCTAGGAAACAGCACAGCAGATCATTTCACAATCCATATCATCTATATTTGAAGCTACCTCTGTAAAACTTCCAGCCATCCATTTAATCTGCCATACCATTTGTAAGCAAAGACAAGCTTCTGAGAACTCTCATTTTATTCCAACCAACCTTGCTGAACTAATCATACCTGAACAGTACAAGATAACAATTCTCTTTTACTATTCTAATGATATCATAGCATTAATTATGTGAACACAAACTTATGCCAGTATTTAAGTAAACATTAGTTGTTGCCTGTATATGTAAGTTACTCAGGTCAGAACTGACTTAGCAATAGTGAAATTATTATCTTTCTTTCCTGCTACCTTATTGGATTAGCTAGTCTCTTATGTATCACGTGTTTCTGTAAATACGACAATAACGATAACAATACAAAGAAATATAAATTTTCATTTTCACAGGTTGCTCTAAGAGGTGATTGCTTTTCTCAATATGACAGCAACAACACAAACCACAGTGTTCTATTATTTGCATCTGATACCTTGACTCTGCTCCAAAACTCTGATGATTGGTTTGCTGATGGCACTTCTAAGGTTGTCCCAGAGCTTTTTTTTTTTTTTAAATCACTTATACATCATCCATGCCTTGAATGAACACTACATAATCCCATGTGTTTATGCATTACTCCCCAACAAACAAGAAGCCACATATACACACCATGATCTGCAACAACTGCTCAACATCGAACAGCAACTCAATCCCAGTTCAATAATGACTGACTTTGAATCTGCTGCTATCAATGCTACATACACTGTCTTCCCAACTGCAACCAAGAAAAGATGTTTCTATCACCTCTCTCGGTGTGTACCGCAAGGTCCAGGAAGCTGATCTACAATGGTTGTACACAAAAGATAATGACTATTCGCTATCATTTTGCATGCTACCGACACTCGCCTTCGTTCCAGAAGATGTCATTGATGCTTTTTAGATGTTGCAGGAAGAGCTACCAGAAGAGACCAGGGTAACTTGCGACTACTTTGAGGGTTCATTCATAGGCCATAAGCGTAGTCGTGGCCTTTGTTGCCATCGGCAACAGCCAAAGTTTCCAATCTCTCTTTGGAACATGTATGACAGAACTGAGAGAGATTTGCCACTCACAAACAACCACGTTGAGGGCTGGCATCAGAAATTCCAAACAAACACTGCAGCTCACCATCCCAACAACATGGAGATTTTTTGATATGTTAAGGAGGAAACGGGGCCCTAACTGATATGTCAATTAACCAGATGATTGCTGGTCACCCATCTGCGCCACAATGCAAGCAACACCAGATAAATAGGCAGTCCTATGTATGATAACAGATATATATATATAACGGATTATCTGCGTGGTACCACCCATAATATTTCATTCTAAAGTTATGTGACTAGTAGAAAGTAAATCGAAAATCAGTAACTAACATGCTGGCAGTTGCATGCTATTTTTTTTTAGTGTAGGTGTGTTACCTCAACAATCTTTCTTACCCTACTTGACATATATATTAACTATGTATACTTTATGGATAAAAAAAGAAGAAATAAATACCAAGTTGTTGCTTTAATTCAAAATTTATGGAGGGGGTAACATTCTAAGAGCAATGGGGCCTATACCCATCAGCAGCTACTGTGTAAAACTGGGCTCTAGCACCTATGGTAGAAATCCCTCCCTTCAAAACTAAGAGCCACACTTTCTGAATCTGGCCCCTTTGTCTAATGCATAAATGATGGACTATGGTAGTTCAGTACTTGCCAATTAAATTACTGTTTACTACATTTTCATTATAACTCCCACTCCCACAAAAACAAACAGGTTTTGTAGTCTACTGCATGTACAAGATTAAAACAATTTTTTTTTTGCTTCTGTAGCTGGATGATAGAGATGCATTTATCTTGCTGTAAAGAAGTTAAAAAAAAAAACTAAATTTAAAAGAAAAGAAATTTTTAACCTCACCTTTAAAGCTCTCTGTAGATCCTGATTCTTGCTGCACTCCTTTCCAACCACAACTATCCTGGTCTCTTTCGCTCCTGTATAACAACAACATTTTTTAAAAAAATGTCATAAATGAAAACAAAGCCAACAAAATAACTGTGTACTGAATATCAAAAAGTAGCTCTATGGAATGCAGCCATCTCTAGCCCAACAAGCCAATTAACTCTATAGCCCACAACTATATTCAACCTGATATCTTGCTCAAAGACTCTTCAGATACTGTAAACACATTGGCATTTCAAAGTAAAACTTAGTAGTCTGGTACAATTCAGTGCCTTTGAAGTAATGTATCTTCATCATTGACAAAATCAATATGATATTAGAAAATATTGCAATTGCAAAAAAGATTTTAACTGCATTTCTAAGACAATTCTAAAGGTTATTAAATTCTAAATTTACTTACAACTAAAGATCTCAAAGCATATGCAATCTAAAATTTTTTTATAAAATCACCTTCTATTTTTCTTTTATTTTCAATCATCATACATACAATTACCCTTGATAGACTGGTGTTATGGATACTATGTACAGGTACGTGTAGGATCTGCGACCAGGGTTAGAAGGCAAGGATGCACCTCAGAGAGTAAAGCAATCTGGGAAAATGATACAAGAAATGGAAAGACACCGGAGAAAAAGAATCAAACAAACATGCCCACCGAACAAGCTCATCGTGCCCATACTAGTCAAGTGGATCATATCACAAAATTACAATTTTCTACAATCAGAAACTGTTTCATGAAGACTGAATACAGTGGAACAACAAAGTCCACGGTGATGTTGGAAAAATGACTCAGGGAAGTTAGATCCGTTGATAAAAATAAAATCACATGCAGATGATTTATCCAAACACGTTTTTCTTTCTGTCTCTCTCTTCCCCCAGAGACAAAATTTCCTATGATTCATGTCTGTTGTGCAAATCTTTGCTTCTAATTACAAAGCAACTAAATGTAAAATTGCTTAAGTAATGTTTTTCATTCTTTCATTAAACAAAGATATGCTGTCTGTCACTTAACTAGTATCATCATTTGGAAATATTCTCATCTGGTTTAATCACCAAGTGATTAGCAACATTTGGTGCATTCCTAGGAAGGTTAGGCCATCAATTTCAGTAGTCAAAAACAACATTCTGGGGCCCCAAATAATCTGTTCACCTAACTTTCAATGAGTTCTAATAAAACACCTGGACAATAATTAGAAGCAACGTGGTACTTAAAGTACGGGTTCAAATCTCTTGGTATTCAGAGAAAAAGCAAACAGTAATAAATCTGACTTTAAAGAGTTAAGCATGTAAGAGGAATCAGTTTAATAGGTTGAGGGTAGATAAACAAACTAATCTGGCCACACAGCTATCATTTCGTGTGAATCAGACAGGAAAAAGAAAAAAAAATGCACAAAAGATAAACACTGGGAAGTATACATCAAGATTCTTTTCTTGCTGAGTTGTTGTTGGTAATTTAAAATCCTGGGCCAGGAAAACGTCTCTGCCTATAGAAACTTCCTGTGTGAAATAGAGTAATGCCAGAGTTTTCAAAACATTGATCAGATTCTGTACATACTGTTCTTACTCATCCAGGTCTATGCAGGTTGTTATTTTAGCAAGATATCAGACTCAATTTCTCCACCTACCAAAGTCCAGAACATGGCAGGTACTTGTTTACTAACACGTTATTTCTAGCTGTTATAACTTCAGTGGTCATGTATTTAAAAAGGCCAAATTATTTTATTATATCCAGAACAGCATCAAATAATTTAAAACATGTGGAGAACAAGTAAATTTTAATTTATATTATTGATTTTCTAGGAATGACCAATTTATCTTGAGAAGGGTTGTTACTGTTTTTTTTTTAAATAAGTGTCCGTTCGTTTAATCTGAAATAAATTCCTCCCATCAAAAATTGGACAACTCTTTAGCAGTCCAGCAAGCTTCTCCAAAAAGGGAAATAACTCTTGTCAAAACGATGAGAAAAATCACCTTAAAATGATCTAACTAGTTTTGTTTAGAATTGTCAGTACTACTAATAAAAATAAAAAATCTAAATTGTTCAGTAATTCTTGAATACTAATGGTAAAATCATAGTAAACTGTAGTGAGCAATATTAAGAATAATTTGTTTTTAAATAATGAGCACGTGTAATGGAATCCCAACACCAGCTTTGGAAAAGTGACCTTCAGACGAAGAACTTTCAAAATATTTTTCTGGGTACAAGTTCAAACAGCAGCAGCTGTCTGCCATTAAAAATATATATATATAATAATGATTATGCACTACCCAGCCTCAAGGAACTGTACTCTCATACAGTTCAACAAACATCTCAAATTCTGGATCCTCTGCCCTAGAGAAAACTAATTATGATAACTTCTAATGACTGACTCCAGGGTAGCAGACAGCAAATCAGTTTCAAAATCTGCAAACAAACCATTTGCATTAAATCAAGAATGGCAATCTCTCTTCTTTGTCAAAACACTTTCTTGCTTAAATCCTACCCAAAAGGCATCTCAAATGATAAAATTACAAAAAAGGTAAAAATATCGTTAATATAGAAGAAATTTTTTAATTTACTTTACTGTAAAAAAAAAAAAAAACATCATAAGCTGTTCTTTCCAAAATGTCACTGTCATTAAGTACAAGCTAATAATAGTAATAAAATGTAATGTAGAAAATAAAAGTAAAATAAAATTATTTAACTGTCATAATTTAATTGTTAGCTGCCAGTTAAAAGTTTGATTATTATATCTTGTATTTTAACATAAAAACTTGGAAGGAATATTTTCTTTTAAATGAAGCATTTAAATATTTTTCTCCTGTACACTATGAAAACAATGGGAAAGCCCCTGCATACTAAGCAAAGCTCAACAGCTAAGGTGGGATTTTCTTGATACAGAAAGAATTTATGGGTCCTAAAATAGGGTGTGATCAGACTCTAAACCCGTTTTAGGTGTACAAACCTCATATAACACTTGCTATCATAAAAATAAAAGAAATAAAAGCAAATGATGTAGAGGTGAGGTGTCACTGTTGCTTAAAGTCAATAAACACAATGTGAGACAACAGCTGTCCATTCCCTTTGTTATTTGAGCTGTATGTGATTGCACAATCTGACACCTGGTAGCAAAGGTCTGCATTAGATGATCATTTCTCTTAACTAAAGAAATTTTTTTAAAAAAACAAAAGACCAATTCTAAAAATTGAACAAAGCAATTACATTTTAAGTAGGAAGAGTAGATGTTTACAACCTTGCTTTCCTCTGAACACTGACAAAAACAACAATCATCCATTTTGTTTGTGGTAGTATACCATTTCAACAGTATTAATGTTTTGCAACAAAAACTGTTATTGTGGACTATTGGGAAAATTATCATAACTTGCAATTCTTTAGCTTCAGGGTTGTTTTGATATAAAGCAACAAGTCCTTCACTAATTTCCATGTACTGGATTTTAAAGATAGCTTTAATAATAATTAAGAAATATTGATAAGAAACCAGTTATATGAAAACTAATGGGGGGGAACATCCCCATGAGTTGTGTCCCCTTGATACATTTACAACAAAATTTAACCTTTGTCATTACATCTTAATATTGTTAGAGACAATTTTTCAAAAGCCCCCAACAAGGTAATATCTTAATATGCTGGTCATCATTTTTAATTCCAAATTGGAAAAAAATGCAAACAAATGTTGACTTAACTCTTCTGTCCCACAATTACCTCATGAAACTAAATATTGAAATAAAATGTTCATTTATCGTAAGTAATAGTAGTATTGTAGGTATAACGTTATTCTTTAATTGTAGGCTATTCCCTAGCTTTTCCAATAAATGAGTGGCTGTAATACTACAAGATGAGGGTCCAAAAGCTGGAACTTTGTACTGGACCAAAATATTAAATAAGTAATTTTTTTAAAAAAATTACCAGCTCTATGCCATCATATTACTACTATCAAATAAAAACACAAAGTTAAGTTTAAAACTCATTAACAGCATCTTCAAAAATATACCCCAAATACACACAAAGCTGGTAATAAAAAAAAAAAATTTTTTTTATCTATACATAAAAGGCATTTTATCTCATAAATAACCCAGGTTTTTATAAACTTTGCAACATTTTATTTGGGTATCATATTTAAAATAAAAAGAAATTATGTTTGTAATAAATGTATCATGACTAAAAAATTTTACAAGTTGCATACAACTAATTGCATGTCATTGTTGTTTTCTTTCAATTTATGTTAATACTTCAGTAATACCAGCAAAAAAAGTAAAGTAAATATTGGAGAACTTCTATAGTGGCTAATGCAATACCATGGCTTGATATTTTGCCATATTTCCTTACCAATAGCCATGTAACTTAATAGAAAATTACCAGTGATAGTTGCTAATAGTGCTAGTGTAAACCAATTTAACCCTTCACATATGATATCGGTTTTTACCTTAACCTAGTAACTATTATTTGTTCTGAACTAGCTGAATATTTAGCCAACACACTTGTAACGCAAAACATGAAGGGCTGGAACAATATGGATTTGATGTTATAAAAGATCATGTTTATGAGGCAGGCATTGTGTGGCACAGCCCCTATGGCTCAATCTGTGCTGAGTAATACAGATTTGAATAGTGGTGGTGTAGAGGTTAGAAATCAAAATGATAAACATCACTTCCCAGAAGGGAAAATCTAAGTCATAATGACTTTCTTCCCTTTGTAGTAACTAAGCTAAACTAATATTTATAGTATCATCCATCAATGTCACTTAAATTCATTAATATATTTTCTGTCAACCTTTTAATTGTCTATATTTTCCTTAAATATTTCAATAACGAACTAATCTAGGTTTGATCAACCTAAACATAGCTAAATAGCAAACATGGCTTGTTTAGATAAAACCATTGCTTTTTTTGTAATAAAAAAAATTTGGAAAGTTTGAACAAGCCGAATGCATCATTAAGAAAACAAGTCCATTGCTAAAGATAAATCTTGATCCAATATGTCCAAATCAGATAAGCATGAACAATGAGCTAAATATGACCTCAATTTTGTGATTAAGTTCTTAAAGTTTTTTTTAGGATGGAAACAAGAAACAAGAAAAGACTGCTTTTAGAATCATCTGACAAAAGTAGACAGGTTACTTTCTTTATTTTTAAAATCTTCAGTATAGACTATTTAAAGCTAACATGTATGTACAGCATTAGTGCCCTAAATAGTACCCTTAGAAAATCATTTTAACAAGCAGAAAGAGATTTCCTGCCAAATTATAAAGCAATTTTTTGTACAGTTGCAGTCTGCCAAGACAGGATAGCAAATACACGGATGCTCCATTTCAAAGTTTTTAATTTAAAAAAATTAACTGGATGGACTAAATTAATAATAACGAACTTATATATTTAAATAACTCAAAGCTGAAATAATAAGTTATATATTGTTTTAATTCTAAAAGATGAGAATGCAGTTGTAAATATTGCATTTTTTTTTTAAAAGCTGATTTTAAAATCAGTGATAATCTGAGTTGTTGGAAATATTCTGCAAGTAGCACATTTATCAGATAACATCAGAAGCTGTCCGACAATTAAATTGTTAAATATATATATATGGATTTTAAAAAGTTGATTCTTTAACCACCTCGAATTTTATTAATTCAACCGAAAGGAGGCATAAACTCCAGCAGAGAGAGAGAGAGGATGATGATCAGGGGGAGACAGAGAGAGGAGGAGGGGGAGAGAGGTGAGGAGAGGTGAGGAGTGGGAGGAGGAGAGGAGGAGAGAGGTGAGGAGGGGGAGAGAGTGGGGGAGAGAGTGGGAGGAGGTGGAGAGAGAGTGGGAGGAGGGGGAGAGAGAGTGAGTGGGAGGAGAGGATGAGGAGAGAGGTGAGGAGGGGGAGAGAGAGTGGGAGGAGGAGGTGAGAGGTGAGGAGGGGGAGTGGAATCGTGCAGGTAAAACACCTGGATTTTTTTGATTGTTTGTTAAAGAGCCCGTGCAGGTGAGACAAGTCGACTCCCAGAAAACAAACCGAAGAGAAGAAACGGCTCTTTCGCTGCCTTCGAGCCTCCCTCCGCCATCACCGGAGGGCTGCTGTCATTAGGGGCCGCCCCACCCCACACGAGCTTCCACCGCACAAATGAACTGCTGCCCCTGGCCGAATAACAGAGGACCCCTCCCTCCTTCCTCCCCCCGCCCAGGCCGCACGCACCGACTTTCGAGTGGAAACATAAGAAGGCCCATCGCCGAAAGAAGGACCCCCCCCCGCTCCTTACCTTCATCTCTTCCCATTTCCGATTTCCTTTCCACCGCGGCCATCTTGTTTTTGTTGTTGTTGTTGGTTTTCCCTTCGCCAGTCTCGCCCTCGCGACGTCTCGGTGGACGGGGGGGGGGGAGCCACGTTTTTTGAAATATGCAACAGCCCGCCCGATTGGCCGAGCGGGACTTCCGCCGTCCCATAGGCCCGTTCTCTACCCCCCCCCTCTTCCAGTCACGTGGTAGGTTTGGCCTTGTTTACAAGTGCACCACACGCTGGAGTCGGCTGCTGGCGGCGTGTTGTTCGTGCACGCGAGAGCGACAAGGAGACAGACCCCCGGGAGGAGGAGGAGGAGCAGCTCGCGGTGCGATCTCTCAGGTAACTGCGGGGACGGATGTGGGGGGTGCGAATTCCTCCGGCGTCCAGTTGCTCCCGACCATTAGTTCGTCGTCGTTGTTGTTGTTGTTGTTGTGATGGAGGAGGAGGAGGAGGAGGAGGGCTGCTGCTGCTGCTGATGTCTGGGATGATGAACACGAGCGGGGTCACAGATGCGCTCCCCACCCACCCACCACTCTGCGGGAGCTCGGCTTCCCCCTCTAACCCCTGCTGGATGCTCGGCGTCTCCGCGAGGAACCCGGGGGGGGGGTGTTCCGGGAGGTCAATGTCATGTCATGGTCAGGGCCCCGCTGATCGTACGTGCAGAAGCGCACGACCGCTCGTCTTCCTTCCTTATTTGGGGGGGGCCCCCCTCCTCCTCCTCCCTGCCTCCCGACCAGACCGACGACGGAGTAGCAGCCCAGCTCCCTCCTCCACGTACGGTCAGGCTCTCCATCCATCCATCACCGTCCCGAGTCCCGGTTACAGGCTGCTGCTGCTGCCTGCCATCGGTGGGTCCGGACCCCCTCCCCTCCCCTCCCCTCCCGTACGTGTTCCCTGCCTGTATCACAGTCAGGGCTGGCTGTTGCCAGGTAATACTGTCAGACGTGGTGGCGACTCCCGTCCCTCCCCAGCCAGGGTCTGCACTTCCAGTGCTACGTGCGGTTCGTCATGTCGCCACCTGAACGACTTGATCGTCGATTATAAGGGAGGGAGGGGGTCGGAGGGGAGGGAGACGGTCCCGTGCATCTGATGAAGAACTCTGCAGAACAGGCAGATGTTTAAGGAAATGAAAATGGCGTCTTCCCAACCAAAGCCAATATGTAATTGTTGTTGTTGTTGTTTTTATATTTGTAGTAGTAGTATTTAATATATTATCTATGCTAGTCATGTCGCTTAATATACGCCTCAGATCAATCCATTCGTGCGTGCATAAACAGGTAATGATGTCTCTCTAAATCTGCTGTGACTGAGGCCAGAAACATCCCCTGGCAGCTGCATGCTGGCTGGATCATTGTTCTGAACTTTCTATCCTGAACTGGATTGCAGAGATCCAAGATGGCACCTCAGCTGATTAAGTCTTGAGTTAGTGTTAGTGGTGGCGAGGTAAGGTTAGAAATGCTCGTTTGAAGGAGGATCTATCTGACAGTGAAGTGATGCCTGGCATTGATGTGTTGAAGGGAGAGGTTTTGGCAGTGTTGAGAGCATTGTCGGTGTACAGCCAGTTAGCCTGAGAAGTTTGAGAGACAGATGCAATCTATAAATGACAATCTGCCTTCCAGGGTTGATGGCATTGCCCAAAATGTTGATCTTTCTTTATGAATTGAACTGCACAATTCAACAGGAAGATGCCAGTTTAATCATTTTTTTTTAAATTTTCTTTAAAAAATGACCAACAATTGCTGCATTAAGATGGGGCAGTAAGTGCAGTCTCAGTTACAAGCCAGTCCTGTTCATGTTCTATTTGTTTTGAATGTGATTGAACTTTGTGTTTAAAATAGAAAATTAAGGCAACCAGCATTTTAATAATACTTTACTGTAAATTGAATAACTAAACAATCCTGGGCTCATAATGGGTACTGAACCCATGTACCACAATCAAAGCTTTTTTGAAAAATAAAAATAGTCTTGTGATCTTACTGTTTGTCCATCTGATTGATTTCATTTAATGTCTGTAAAGGAGATTGTTTTGTGCATAATCCCCACCCTCCTCCAATGAGAATTTTGCCATATTTTGATGTTAACTATTCCCTCAGATGGTTAGTTATAATAGCAGTCAGAAATGCATCTTGGTTATTTTTAAATGGTTTGAGACATTGATTGTATTCCAAATCCATAGTTACTACTATGTATAGATTGTGTGCGTGTGCGTGTTTCAGTTTGTCTTATTGATCTGCATTTGGGTATATATATATTCATAATGATAGCTTAAAAGGTTTTGATAGATATTGAATAGCTAAGACATCAGTGTCAACACTATTTTTGTGAATTTAAAAAGAAAATATAATGGTGTTTTGTATTAACAGAATGAAATTGATATTTATCTCTTAGTTGTATACATAAACTTTGGACCAGCATGAATTGCTGTGAGATGAACACATGCACTGTTATCCTGTTTGATTAAGAAAAAGGGTCATAAAATGGTTCTTGAGCATGTCTTATCTGACAAGCTAATGTACAGTATGAGAATGGTATCAAAATACTTACTGGACTTCTATATTTAATTTTGAACTTTTTTTTTTTTTTTAAAGAACTTGGATTTTTTAAAGGGGATTTTGGGGGAATACTGAAGTTTGATATTGCAGTTTAACGTAGAGAAGTTGTGGTCTGTTTGATATCCATGCAGGTTCACAACCTTATTTGCACGATAACTGATCAGGCTCATTGAACATGTGAAAACTCTCCTCTTGTCAGGAATTTTGCTTCTTTTTTTTTTTTTTAAACTTTGCAAATCAAAATTTAACATTTACCTAAAATTGCTCAGGCTATTCCAAAGAAGGAAAAGTTTATGGTTGACAGAAAATAAGTACCTTAAAATGTCCCGTTGGGAGGGAAAATTCAGCAGAAAGTACAGAGACAAGGTACCCTCAACTGGATAATATCCACTTATGAATCAAATATTTAAAAGCTGAGTATCCTCCCCCCACCATTTTTTTCCAAACCCTATAAAACCTCTTACAGTTTTATAGCTCCTGATAGGGGTCAGTGTATTGTTTCATTTTAATTTTTATGTAATTATTAGTAAAGGAGCAAAAAACGTATTTTGCTTAAGAATGTGTTGAGCTGAATAAATGGAAGGGGAAATAACTCGTGTGTGGCTGTTGTGAAAATACATACAGCATCCATGTAGCGAGGTACCCAAAATTATTAAAACCTACCATACGTTTGTGTAATCGTTAGATATGATGAGGGGCTGCTGTATTTATAAGAACTTGGATTTCAGTTAATAGTATGGGTTTAACAGACCATCTATTTTTAAACTTTAAATTTGTATAGGTAACAATTAATTGATGGGAGTCGCTCTCCTTGTGATTATATGGTAAACTTCCCAAAAAATGTTTCTGGATTTTTTTAAAAATAAGTGTAACTTTATAAAATTTTTGACTGCTTACACGAATGCAAAATGACTATCTGTTGCCCTGGGAAAACTGGTTAGCATTTTCCTTCTGTATAATTTCCTTAAGTGCTTTGTCTTTGGGAAATCTCTTACCTGTTGACATTACTCAGTTGCCGTAATACTGCTGCCCCCCCCAAATCTCTTGCAACAATAGTTCTCTCTTCACTTCTCTGTCGTATGCGTCCTCAAAGAGGATGCAAAAATGTATTATCAGTGAAGTTTGAAGTTTTTTTTTTGTTTTTCCTCTTCCTTGATGTCTTTTGAGTGCAAAGAATTAAGAAAACAAAACAATCTGTATTAGCAAGGAGCATCATGGGACGCCTTAATTGTGTTTGTGGCTAAAGTGATAGCAGCTTTTAAATTAGGTTTATTTGTGAAGCCAAAAAAAGAAAAACATGGGGTTCAGGATGCTTGAACCTGGAGGATAAATGTATTTGAGGCTGCTGTTGGTGATGTGTCACTGATATTCTTTCATGGTGGAGGCTGAAGATGAATTTCTGATCCCTCTGTGGTTTGGGTTTAACTGTAATTCCACATGATTGTTAAAAAATAGACTTTAAGTGGCTACTAATTTCTCGCTGAACTTGACATTGTTATACTTTGTACTTCGTTAATTACTTCCAGCATTTCTTTTATCCAATATCATTTTTTTTATTCTCAAATTTACAATTTCTATTCAGTTTGATAAAGTTGAATTATACTTTTCTTTTTTTTTTTTTTCGTTCTGTAGGTATTAATTATGCAGTTATCAAAAAATATTGTAACGGTGATCAACCTTGGACGGATGGGGTTCCTTGCTGCCAGTGACTTGCAGACTCGCTATGCTCGTCAGCATCTTGATTCCCTGGCTGGAAAAGTTGGTATTGATGCCAAGAACATCATCCTACTGGTGCAGCATCACCCAGTGTACACGACTGGCTTCCGATCTGAAGGCTACACAGAGAAGGATGCTGCTCACCTGAAGTCGTTGGGAGCATCTTTTTATCGAACAAACAGAGGTGGGCTGATCACATTCCATGGTCCAGGCCAGCTGGTGGCTTATCCGATCATCAATCTCATACACTTCAAGCCGAGTATGAAGTGGTATGTTGGCACCCTGGAAAGAACCATGATTGAAACCTGTGCAAAGTTTGGAATTAAAGCCAGAACAACGAATGACACAGGTATCTGGGTTGAAGACCGCAAAATTGGAGCAATTGGTGAGTGATTCAGTAAACTTTTTGGGAGGTGGGATTCCTGAAAGGGAAAATTTAAAATCTATATTCATGTAAAATATTAGAATTAACTTTTTAAGGAAACTCCTGTATGTCAGGTGTAATGTTTTTCTTTGCCTCCTTAAAATCAGAATTTTATAGTAGCGTTGTCTTCTAGTAATACTTTCCTGTACTTTGTTCACAAAATATGCACTCGGTTCTTAAATGATTCAATAAACATCCTCTGTAATGAAGCTGCATCTGGTTATGCCAAACACTTTGTATCTGATTCTGATTAGGGTTTTGTTTCATGTTTTCATATATTTATTGTTACAAGAACCCATTATGGCTTAAACGGGGCACATTGCAGTGACAATGTATTTTGCAGTATGTTAGTCTAAACTACCGTATGTTGGTAGTATTAATGTTGTGTATCTTATTTTTCTCTAAACTTCATTAGTCTTTGAGGTTATTCTAATTTGTCATAAACATTTTGGCAAGTTTTATTTTGTTTAAACAGACTTCCAGCTTGAAAAGAAATAATGAAGTTCCTTAATAAGCAGATTTAATTAATAACTAGAAATATTTTTTAAATAACTTGCCTATCAAATGTTTGATATCTTGGAAAAAAACGAATTGGTGACAGTCTTCTGATGTTGTGAGGATGGTGGATGATTTTGTGTATTATAGTTGTGCCAGATGGTCTGATACAAGGCATTTGCAAGAGTTGAAAGAAAGAAAAAATGCAAAACAACAGTTTACACGCATATTCCTTCGTTTTTTCTTCCTTGACTGGTTTAATGTTGTGTTTTCAGGAGTACATGGTAGCCGCTACATCACAACTCACGGCGTTTCCTTGAATGCAAATGTTGACTTGGAATGGTACAAACACATTGATCCCTGTGGACTAAAGGGCAAGGAAGTCACAACGCTGACGAAGGAGTTGGGCAGATGTGTTTCGGTGAACGATGTGATCGCTCCTTTCCTCGAGGCTTTTGAGAAGGAATTCAACTGTGAGGTTGAAAGTTCTCTGCTTGAAGACCACGAGCACATATTTATCCCACACCGTGAGTTGCACCCAGATGTTTCAGTGGGGCAGAATGTTCAGGCAAAGCGCATGCTTTCAACTATGACACAGCAGAACGAACGCAGGCCCATGTGGTAGAGTTGCACTGCAGTTGGAAGATGCAGCTATGTTGTGCTCCTGTCTGCCTTATGCTAAAGTGTAGATGGGAAAAAATTTAACTGCACTGGCTTTTCTCACTGATATGATGGCAGATGCGCGCGCATGCACACACACACACACACACACACACACACTCTGAAGTGGGAGAATTTTGTTAGGAGCTTATCAAGCTTTTTTGGGTCTGTTTGGGTTGGAGGAGAGTTCCTTATGTTATTGGGATCAAAAAGATGTGTGGCCTTTGATGGAGACTACTTCATTGGTTGGCTTCCTGCCATTTCCTGAGAATCAAAAGCAAGGCCACTTCTATAGTAAATCTAAAGATGAAATAGAATGTTTTTGTATTTTTTTTTGTCGGGTTACAAGCTATGCAGTCTACTTGCTTGAATTGGTTTCTAGAAAGTTGAGTATTTATTAACTAGATATGTTCATTCAGAGTGTTTACTGAATTAACATTTCGTCTAACCGTGCCATTGCCATTATTGTAATTAGTAATACTTAACAGGAAGTTCAAGATTAAAAATTAAGCTAAGCTACACTTCTTGAATTTGTGGTGGTCAGTGCATGTGGCAGGAAAATGAGATTTTGACAATGTCTAATTTTCTTCTGCAGAACTGGCACCTATTCTTATTTCTTAATTTAGAGGAAAGTCAATATTTTTTTCCTATGTATACACTAGACGTGGAAATAAAATTACTCTGGTTGATACGACAAACAGAAGAAAATGTTTTGCAGATATTTATATTAATTGGGATAATTAACTAAAAATTGTGTGAAATAGTCTTCTACAAATAACATTCTTATTATAAACTGTTGAGAATTCTTTAAGTGTATTTTACAAGTGTTTGTGCCAGTGATGCTAAGAATTTACTTGGCATTTAGTTTTTGTTTGTACATAGTAAATAATTCAAATTTGTTTGTGGTGCTAATGGCACTCATTTTCAGGGCATGTTGATACTTGGTAGGCAAGTCATTACACACCTGGTCGCACGCAGACTTCTGCCTTTATCAACAAGTCCCTTTCTGGAGGTTCATCGACGATTCCTTCTGAACAGAATTCTTCAGCGGCTTGAGACAAGCTCAACTGTATCAGGCATGCATGAAGTTACTTTTGAGTCATGTACCATCTTGTGTGTGTTATTTATTGTTGTTAGCGTTTCTGTTCAATGGGAGTCAATTATCTTTTTGATGTAGAAAATAGTTTCTAAAATCTGGCTAAGAATAAATTACATATTACATTTGTCTGACTTGCAAGATCTAGTTCGTAGTGGACATTTTGCCTTTTTCATTCATTCATTAGATTTTTTTTAAAAAAAGGCAGAGATGAAACTGCTTCTAAGCAAGATTGGCATTTTATGAAAGTCTGCTGCTGGCTACAGATAATGTAAGCTGAAATCAAAGTTGTTGCTTAAAGTGTATGTTGACAGATAACCTGACCTGGGCTCTGCCAGTAGCATTCCATGAACCAGAGGTGAAGCTGGTTGACTAGAAGACTCACCTTGAATCATAAATTCCATTGGCATCCATTTTGTTGAGAATTCTGCTAAAATTCATATTCTTATTGGATTGAAAAGTAGCATTTGCACTTAATAGATAACTTGTACATGATTTTTGATTAGTAATTAAAGATGATCATTCTTGATCCAGCGATGGTAATTTACACATGAAAAGTCTTTAAGTCATAATATAACTGTCTTCTTAAGCTACTGAAGTTATATTACTGATTTATTTGGTTACCTGCATAGAATATTTAACTTAGATGTTTACTATTGAGCAAAGTCAGCTTTCCTCCACTTGATCAGTTGAAAGGGTAAGTTTTTTAGATTAGTTGATTAAAAAAAACAGGAATGGCAGTTTACTTACTACAAGATGCACATGGTGGAACTTCAAAACTTCCATAACTTGTACCACGTATGTCAGCACAGCTACTTTTGTCATCTGATACATGGTTATAGGATTTGAATGCATTTAACTGCCTTTTTCATTCATTTGTACAGAACTATAACAATGTTATTGTATATCTCGTTCTTGTTTTGCCTTAGCTTATTAAGCTACATACCGAGCTGCTTTACTGTAGTAACCATTATAGACTTTTCTAATTTTTTGTTTTATTTAGTACATCAACATTTGATGTATTTCCTGATATTCAAATGTGCTATTCTTGGGAAAATATTTTTCTTTTTTCTCTTCATTTTGGACTTTTTTTAAAACATTTATTATGTGCCATTTTATTGAAAATATTTTATTTGTATGTATCTAAAATACATTTTAATCCAAAGCTGCTACAAATTTACAATGCTTTAAGAAGTTTGTTTTGATTGCTTGTCAGTATTTATGCGTTTTCCATTTGTCTTACGTATGACAGGTTACAGAACGCAGCTTCTAGCATGTATGTACAACAAATCCAAATAGTAATCTCAGGTTAATCCCTGGTATGGATTCTGCACTAAAATGTTTTGTGGTAGAAGGAAGTAACTTTGGTAGTTACAAATGTCAAATGTAATTTTTAATTCTGTTACAAATCTAAATGCAACTTGTTTTGTTTTTCTTATGAATGCGCTAGAATTCTGTGGTGCAAATAAATTGTTTATATATTGTTTACCTGTGTGTATGTGAAGCAGAATTAAACCCATTGTTTAGCTTTCACCTGAATTATGCAGAGTAGTTTCTGTAAAATGTATCACTTTGGATTTGGAAAATTGTTAGTTGATGATATATGTTACATACAACTGCTGCCTTGATTACTTTTCTACTTCCTTCAGAAAATCCTTGAGGGGAATGAATTCCAACAGGTTAAATGTTAAATTAATTTTAATTTATTTTAAACTCCTTCCAGGTGGCAAAGTATAAACTTATTAGAACCTTAGAGGCTAATTGTTCCCTGCATGGATTTACCAGTTTTGGTCTCATGTACAAGAAATGCAATGGTTCCAAACCACTATTAGGTAGGGTAACTTTCACACTGATAATTTTTTTTCAGGTAACTGTTTTGATGTTAAATGAGAGAGTAGTGGAGGCCCACTGTGGCCCTTATGCTGCTGTGAAAGGTGTTGCAAGGAAAGGGCCTGCTAGAACTAATAATACTTAAATGTGGAAGGAAGTAATTGTCTGGAGAAAACTCATGGAACCAGCTGGTGAGGAAGAGCAAGCAGCAGCAGCATGCTAAGGGAGATATGCTAAACCAGGCTGGTCCCTGCTGAGAACTGAACTCTGACCCTCAGCCTTGGCAGGCCAGTAGGTGGGCTAGCAGCTGCCCTTCAGTTTTATGGAATTTTCAATGTCAAAATCCTCCCTGGCTAAAAACTACAACCATCTGCTTGCATAAACACTTTGCATGTAAAATACATGAAAGGGTAGCTTAGCTGCTGCTGAGTTATTGTCACTGTGGAAATAAACTATGTACTACTATTTCTGTCTTCTTTTTTTTTTAATCTAGGTTTATTCGCACCTGGTGAACCAAATATATATGCTTGACTTGGTGCATAAAATTTTTAACTATGTATTTTATTAATCTGAAGTGTGGGAGGGATAAACTCCAACAGAGTAAAGTGACTGTTGAGTTGCTCAGTGGGTTTAAGGGGGAAAACCTGTGGTTGTGTAGTCCAGATCAAGTACCATAGCAAGTGAAGAGAATGACTGGCTTTAGCGGACTATATTAATTTTTTTATGAATGGAAAACCTATAATTTGATCTTAATGGTTTTAAGGTCTGATAGCTAATGTACATAAGAATGGCGCAGTATGAAAATTGGATAACATGCGTAATGATAATCAGCTGAAAGGGAAAAAAACAAGAACTGCATTTCTATGCTACCATTACAGTGCGATTATATTAAATGAAGAAACTTGAAGGTGATTATTAGAAATTTGCATAAAATGGAATAATCATATTAATTCTTTGGTTAGGTGACAGCACCCAACAATTGGTACCTGGGGATAGTTCTCAGAACTAACCATCCCCATCAGTGAAGACTGTCCTTGAGGATGGCAAACCTTTTCTTTTCTTTTAATTAAGGAATTAAAAGAATAGGGTACCTAAAATTCAGATGAGCGGATTAGCGTCCCCACCTTGTGCACAAAGTATCTCGGTCCGAAAAGAGTTAAAGCAGCCATGTACAGATGAAATATCTCCCCCCACACTGATGATGTTTATACGCGGTTAAAGACAAAGGGGCTAACAGCGTAATGAAATCGAATATTCACTTATTTCTTCTATATTCCTTGTAATATGGTTAAAACCGAATCACTGAGGATGTGATAAATGTTTCCTTCATTGGTACTAAGCAAACTTATGGCTGGGGCGGGGGGCGGTCTCAAAAGTCAATGAGTGCTGTTTTCAGGCATGATCCGTAGGTCCACTTCTTTCGGTCAGCCTATGGCGAATCCGGTGGAAACAACTGATACTGCAGATATGCAGGCGTTTGGTTTATCGATTTGGATGTTTTTCGCTTCTCGATTTCTGGTTCGTCCCTCCGCCTTGCCGCTGCCGTCCATATTAACGTGTCGTCGGTTGGGGGCTGTCCCCCTCCAGCGACTAAATGTAACCGTTTGCGCGATGCTAAGCGACTCGACCGACCGCCACCAGAGCTAGTATTAGGCAGACGGATGCCCTAACCCTTCCTGGGTCTACAATACAGACAGACTCGAGCCCCTGGGCCACCTCTCTTGTGACGACAACCCGTACGCGGGCGTTCCTGCCTGCCCGCCATTGTCAAGCTTTCGGTGTCCGCCTTCCGGGCCGATGGGAAATATCGCGGTTGGGGTTGGATCGGAACAATATCCGCTGACAGCTGCCAGACGAGCCATTGGAAGTAATTCGCTCTTGTCCTTCAGGCAGTAATTGGGGGGGGGAGGGGGAGAGAAAGAAAGAGGTTGTCAGGATGCGATTAAATAGAGTCAGTTGGATCTCAGATTAACGGGTGCCGGCTTGGTTGAGTGGTTACTTCTTACAAAGTTCTTTCTGTGTGCGGTACAGATGGTGTTGATTGGCCGGGGTTCGAACCCCGGCTTAACCACTGACGCTATCCGGTATCCTTTTATAACTCCTTTTTTTTTCCTCTCTCTTTTATTGCGGGGTTCGAACCCTGGCTTAACCACTGACGCTTCCGGTGCCCTTTTATAACTCCTTTTTTTTTCTCTCTCTTTTATTGCGGGGTTCGAACCCTGGCTTAACCACTGACGCTTCCCGGTGCCCTTTTATAACTCCTTTTTTTTCCTCTCTCTTTTATTGCGGGGTTCGAACCCTGGCTTAACCATGGACGCTTCCCAGTGCCCTTTTATAACTCCTTTTTTTCTCTTTCTTTCTCTCCTTTATTGCATCAGAGATGGTTATCGTTTCAATAATTTGGAAAAAAAAAATAGGGAACAAGGCAAAATATATATCTTCACATAAGCTTTGTAGTCGCAGTAAACTCAATGAAATACGCCGATATTATTTAAGAAAAAACAAGATGTATGTGTAGTCGTGATGTTGGATGCAGCAAATGGCATTTTATAAGACTTCAAAAAGTTTTTTTTTTAAAAATTGGGTGAAATGCAGTGAATTAAGAGAAGCCTGCATCTGTACATGTATTCCTTTCTTTCTTGGCTACAGGGGGCATCAACCTTGGTGACCACGCAAGTTAGTGTGCCACCAATGTGGTAAAAATACAGGACTCTGTATGAGCGTAGTACTAATGGCATCATTGGTACACCTGGGGCCAGCAGATCTGCAAAACTTTATTATTAAAACAGGATTTTTGCTTTACATGGTAATTTTTCCACAATTTGATTGCCAAATGGCATCCTTATAGTCACCTCCACAGAAGGTCATATAGAACGTGATCACACTGTTCACAAGATGGTGGGTAGCTTTAAGCACAAATCTTGCATCCCTTCTTCCTGCATTTACTACCTGGACAGCTTGAACATTGCTTTCTGGCTGCATCCGTGGACCTTTGACCATTCTCTGTTCTTCTGAATAGTATAATGTTAGCTACTCGTTCTTTCCCAGCCCAATGAGCAATGGGTGCTCTTGCTGACTTTGTTTATCTGGTTGCTTTGGTAGAGAAAACCTGTGTTTATGCCAAAAATGTTCAGCAAGGAATGGAAGAATGTCATTGGCCATCTAGTTTGGCAACTACTCAAGCAGTTTCCACATTTTACTTTAATTGAGAATGGAGATGAACTAACCAAAGAAAAATAGCAAGAAAGTTTCTTGTACAGTATAGGTAACACAGTTGAAGCTGGCCAGCAGTTTTCCCATTAGTACTTTAATAATGTTTTTAAATATTTAAATATTTTTGCAAAATGTATCTATTATAAAGCCAATCCTGAGAGAAAGAAGATATCAACTGAATTGATTTGAGGAAGTGCTCACCAGAGTTAACTTCTCTCTTATATCAGACACATTTTAGCAACTTTTTTTCTTTTAAAACATATAATGAGATGTTTAAAAGAAACAATTAGTAAATGTTTTAAATAAAGTTAGTGAGTAATATTCATTTTATGCAACAGCCCTCACAATTTATTTAGTGCAGGTAATTGCTTGCATATTACTAGACTGATTTTAAAATGTTTCCTCAAGATTCTAAAAACAAAATCTGTTTATTGTTTGCACATTATTTGTTGATATTTTAATTAAAACTATCATTTTACACGGTTTCTTCACAACTGTATAAATCTAATTTCTGCTTCCATTGAATTATAAGTGTGCGACTGCATTCAATTTGCTATATGTTGTTTTGGTGCTCATGACTTTCAGAATATACTGGAAACATAACTCTGTCCACTTTGCATGATCAAAAAATGTCAACCTATATTTTTTTGGACAACTTCATAAGTATGGAATTACTGAATGGGAAGGATAGGCTTAACAGTCTTAATTAGCCCATATTTATGTTCATTTATAAAATTAAAATATTTTAAAAACATTTTAAGGTAACTTTAGTTGACAAGAATTGGAAGTGCATTCACTGTACTACAAATGGTCCTTCAGCTATCAATGGACCCTTGAAAGTACCATAGAAAATAGTCCTAATAACTTCCTATAAACATTATGTTTTTAAACTCTTTTTATCTCACTCCTATTTACAGCAGGTTATTATTATTATTATTATTATTATTATTATTATTATTATTATTATTATTATTATTATTATTATTATTATTATTATATTTATCAAAAAATTCTAACTTAACAAAATTCAGATCATTTAGGATTTTGGCAGACAAGAATAATTTCTTACTTTTACAAATTAGAATTTAGCAAATATTAAAAAAATGTATTTGAATGATACATAGTGGTAAAATTTATTAATAATTTTTTTACTGTAATAATTATTTCACTAATGTCTAAGTGAAGTTAAATTTTGAGCATCTTGTGAGAGTTACTTACCTTAGTGCTAATTAAGCCATTCCCAGACATGCCATTTGTCAGGTGTAAAATCAGAAACTAGTGGGAAGTATAAAAATCAGTCAGGTGTGTACACTTGAATTAAGCCAGTCATTGGGAAATATATGATTGCATTTGTTTGGGGTTTTTTTCTCTCCTTTTTTAATGGTTGACAATTATTACCATCTAATGTGCTATGCATTCCTGACTTATCCAAAACTACTCACAAGAAAATTCCTATCAATGTAAAGATTTCCTTTTTTTTAAAAAAAAAAAGTATAATAATTTAGAATTTAAAATAATCGATTGTCATTTGCACCTTTAATATTTATAATATTAAATTCTATTAATTTCCCCCTCATATCCAGCAGTATAATTGTAAATAGGGATCTTTACCACGAAGGCAAGGGAAGTGTATCGGATTTTTTGTCTCGACCGAGTTAACTCCCTTCGCATGAGCCAGATCTCACGGCTTGGAGTTGCAGGCAGGCAGACCAGTCCGTCTCCTCTCAGAATTTCGGCTCGACTGGCGGCATGAACGGAAATGCTTTCCTCATACTTGGTGGTAGTTTAGCACGTACCGGGAAACCCTGGTGGCTCCATAACTCGTCTAGAAGATGCATCTCACAGCGTTTCCTCAGATTAACGGAGACAGGTGCGATCACCTGGCATAGCAAATAAGATTACCCGGAAGTTGCCTTCAGCTGCACCTGAATTCTTTAGCTCGGAACTCTGAGAAATCTCACTTCCCACTTCCGCAGTTCCCGGTCCGTGATGCAGAATGATGCTGTGGCAATCGGCTTCATCCCATCACGTAAACGTCTAAACAAACTGTCTGTTTTACAAGGGCAAACAACCGGCGGCCAGATACCGGGTCGGTGACTGGCCACTCGATCCTGCAGTACAGAGGGAGGACACCCACGTGCAAGGGGGCATGTTGCCACTCCCCTCTCCTAACCCGAGCAGAGTTAACAAGCGTGGGCGCCCTGCTGTCGGTGCCGAGTAATCGAAAATCGGGAGACCCCTGTTTGCAGAGCGCGTGGCTCGTACACGGAAGTATACTTAAAAAACTCTGATCAAGTTTAAATGGGATTGTATTCCTTTTGTTCTCACCGCCAGGTGAAGTATTCGATGGCTAAAGATAGTCAGTGCCCTAGTCACGTGTTCAAACGAGGCAAAATCAGAAGTCCACAGATAAGAGTTATCTTCCAAGATTATACGACTTAGTAAAGGGGCACATTGTCAAAGGAATAGAATGGTGAAAACTTCATACTGATGGTTACATTTTGCTTTAGCAAAATAAGTGGACCGTAAAAAACTCCTCCCTTTGTTGATGAGCAATACAATTCATTCGTTTTGACGATTGGCTTGAGAATGTTTTGGATTTAAATCCAGTTGAGAACAAATGGGCAGTAATGGGCCAATATTTTAATACAATAATCCAATAAATAGAGAAGAATTTTAATAAAAGTTATGAAGGTGGGTCAAAAGAAAATATCTCATCATACAATAAATTAGTTGTGACAGTGTCGGATTGAATGATTAAAGTCATTAAAAACAAACAGTATTGGTCAGAATATTAATTTTAAAAGACTGGATCTGTCATAATTTCAGTTTGATTTTGCAATTTTTCATTAATATTTTTGTTAATAAATATTTAAAAGCCAAACAATTTCACCTTGCTTTAAGAATTTACGATAAAAATGCATAAATCATTTTGAAAAACTACTGAGATGGCTAATTAGACTGACTAATGCTGTAATTAGTCGTAAGTATCTTTGTTTCGTTTTTGGAAAAGATAACTGGGTTGTACTTATCATATAACGTTTGCATGATAAGCAAATATAATTTTTTTAATTTTAATTTCAGATATACAAGAAAATATTCTAGTTAACACTATGCAGTTAGTGGTGTATAAGGTTTTATTAACTATTGCAAGTACATAACTGGCGTAGGCCTTCTGTCCGACCTTTGTTTAAAGATAATTATGTGAAAAGTAACCTTTGACACTGAGAACGCCATTTGTGTTATGTGACGTCATATTTGCTGTGTTTTCTCAGAATATAAGTTCACAGAGCTGTCAGGTAGGTCAGTTTACATGGCGCTTGTCCAGATATTCCACGGCGATGGTTTAATATAGGGAGGTCTGAGACACCTTTCCTTACGACAGCGGTATTGATGGAAATTCTTGTAGCCCCAGGGGCCTTGGATAATCTTCCTTGGAGTAGAGAAAATATTTGGGCACTAAAATGTGTCGGATTTGTTGCGGAAATCATACAGGTAATCAGGCGCGAAACAAGGTAAACTGCTCGAAGAATACAGCTTCTTTCAGGTTGCCAAGTCGCTACCATACCCATGCAAAATGGGTAGGAGCTGATCCAAAAGAAACTGAAGTTGATCCTCTACAAGGTGAGATGAGAACCGCTTCCTGGAGATTCAAAGAAACACTAAACTAGGATATAACGAGAAAAATTATATACGTTTTAAAAAAGGTTTACATGGTTGAGATTTTCAATAAGTCTTCTCCCGCATCTTCACCGGGTGCCAGCTGTCTTTCCTCCATCCCAGCTTTCTTGTCACTGGAGACCTCCACACAATGTAACACATCAAATCGCAGTGGAACAATCTTCCTCGTGAACAGAAATCTAGCGAGGAGGGAAAACGACACGATGCCCAAAAAATTGACCAACATGGACAACGTCTTGAAGGGGAACAGCTGACCGGACGTTTCACCGTAGAACGGGTATCTTATAACCACAGGTAAACCTATCAAGGGCTCGCCTCCACCTATTCGAAGAATCAGACTGATCAGGTATCCGGACAAACAGCCGTAAGAATTCACAGACTTGAACCACAGTACGCAGGTGAGCTGGGGAAACATGACGACATAGATTAAATCGGCACAAATAATAAGCAGCCCGTAAACTGAGTTTGTAGTGATGGCGAGAGCAGCCCTAAAGTTCCAGATACAACTATAGATATCCTCATCACCCATCTTACTTCCCAATAGATGCATCTTGCAGGTAGGCAGTATTTGACGAATTTTTCTTCTGGTTTGAAATATGTTACTTTTGGTAAGGGGAACTCTGGGAACACCTGTCTTCCATCAATGGGTCTAGTGTAAGGACATCGATGAACAAAATTCGATCGGTCAAGGAAAAGTTACTCAAGATTAAAATACCAGCGATTTGAATCCGAGTTCTGGTCGATTCTCTGTAGCTGTTTCTTTGTACCAAACGATCAAAGTTAGTTGCGACTCTTTAGCCACCATAGGTGACCGTTTCTGAATCAGTCGGTGAAGTTAAGTTTCTGGAAATGGAAACTTGCGCTGGAAGTTCTTTCGGAAAAGAATAATGCTTCTGTTTAACCAAACCCAACCAAGCGGCGATGACCATTCCGACCAGTCGATTTTGGCTCAAACGAACAAATTAAATATAAGAAGAGGTTGTCTTTCTTTATCTTCAGTTTGAAGATGTTTGGCTGTCTTGGCTGCTGAGATTAATGCATGTTTCTGTACATTAAAAATATTCTTCCGTGCGTCCATCTTTTAAAATAAATCAGAAGTTAAGAAAAGGAACCAGCAGATTTGACCATTTCTTGCATACTAAATCCTTCCACATACCATTATGCTTTTCTTCAAGCAGCTGTTACCATTAAGTCATTAGGTTCAATTGTAATATTTTTATGGCCTCTCATCATTCTGTCCATTGAACTCAGATACTGGAACCTGGTGGATTTCTCTTATTTCAGGTGATATTTTGAACCTGCTCATTTCGCGAAAATGGTTCAAAAACACCCTTTACTAAAAGAACGATAAATCCGTCCAGATTCCTGTCATCGTTTCTCTTCTTCAAATGGCCACAGACACACGTGCGGGGCCATCTGTTGTTTTGATGTTGTCATGGCGACCGCTCCCAGAATTCCTCCAACCAAAAGTGGAATGTTTCTACTGATAGACGAGAAATTCGAAAAATGTCACTTATTGTTGTCTCTTTAATTATGTTCTGCATAAAAACTATTTAAAGTGCATTTTCTCGTGTGAGCTACAAATAAAAGGTATAATTACAAAATTTCATAGTCGGATTAATATATAATTTACAGTAATTTTAATAAGATTTCGAATTTAATTAAGAGTACAATAGAGTTAATATTACACAGACTTAGACAAATAAAATTACTTATCACGTTAGTTTCTTTCCATGGTCGTTTAACTAAAGTAAATGGTATCACAAATAATGTAAAACTTGTTGGTCTTTTGTTGTTGTTTCTTTCGATAAATAAAAAAATTTCAGTTGTTAATTCTTACCTGAGGTCTGATTATCTGTTTGTATAAGTTATGTGCTACAGACGTTCCGACTGCCAACATGGTAGAGTCCGCTGATGACATCACTGCTGCTGAGACAGCACCAAATCCAATCAGAGAGACCGCCGGGGGGGGCAGAGATATTCTAGCACAAGTGGGAGAATGTGACTCCTTTTATCCTCTGGTAAAGGGAATTTCGTCCGCGAATGCTGTTGGATTCCAGTCTGGATAAAATTTTCGAAAATCAGTTTGATTTATAAACTGATTTATTTCATTCTCTATCATCACTGGTAATATATTGAAACCATTAACAAATTTCTTTTACAGTTCTGTTTTTCGTTGGAAACCGTACCGTTCTGAATCATTGACTGTTTTATTGTTCTACAAACAAATATTTACGATATTGTAATTTCGAAACATCATGTTAAAAGATGAAAAAGGATGTGTGGTCAGCTGCTTAAGGTAACCTGCTGAAAGAGTGAGGTAGACTGTGTCCTCGAAAGTCGATAGCATTGAGGTCGTAAATAAGACGATGAAGAATAAATAGATAGATAAAGTTCCTGGCTGTCAAAACATTCGACATAGAAAGTTGTAGACATGACATTGCGAAAACTGATGTCAGTCAGGGGGTATAAAGGAAAAAGAAAAGATATTGCAGATGTTTCCATAGTTCTTTATTACTACTGACAACAGAACAAAGTCCTGCGAGTAAACAGAGATCAGCTCACCTACGATACCTCAACAACAACAACAACAACAATAATAATAATAATAAATTAATATTTTACACATCAAAGTGCTTAGTTCTTCACTAAAGTCATCCTACACCTGTAAACATTAGCTGAATCCCTATATCTAACCCATCTCAAATTAGCTCAGTAGGTGAGATCTTGGCGCTGAGATGGCTACTCCATTTCTTGGGTACCGTCCGCTTGTTCACCTGATATATTCTTTGGGCTGTGAAGTGCGCTTGGTGTCAGTTACTTATTACATGATGAAATCAGGACTTATCGATCAATTCCATGAGGGATTACCGCGATTTTGCGAAGTTGTGCCTTGTCTAACCTTTTATAAATATTTATTGATCTGTTTCAAGTAACCCATTGACTTGAGAGCAGCCAAAATGTTCGTTTACCTTCACTTTTAACTAAATGCATCTCATAACAACATCCATGCACATATTCTTGTCCTGAAACCACGTTCCTCGTCGTTCTGCTAAGAAAGTATACACATGTAAGTTGTTTGTTTTCCTCCACCAGACAGGTTGCAGTGGTATCCGAATCACTCGACAGCTTGGCGAAAACAAGCGCAAAGCAGGACATTGTAGAGAAGAGGAAGCACTCGAGATCAAAGGTTCCGGCGTAAACTTTTTGTAGCCTGTTTTTGTCAGTAGATAGAAAATTAATTAAATCGCGTAAATAATGAGAATAGAATAAATACATTCAAATAAGTAGACCGACGCTGTAGCCGGCGGGCGCCTGATTCCAAACGATTCCTGGCCAAGCCATCACCTCGGCTGTTCCATTAATGTAACCTACCCCCAACTACAGTTTTTTTTTTTTTTATGATCAGCACATGTCTCTTCGTTTTGAAGTTTCTATTGAAGAGAAAACTTTATCTATAAATGTTAGAATAACTTTATATAAAATCTCAATTTTCTCGTTCAGCGTCTGGCTACGGCTTTATTAATGGACGCCATTAGCGACCACGAGTGTTTACCTGACATCGTGGAAGCTCTAATTGCTATTTCCAAGCAATTCTACATTAGAAGACTTTTTAGTCAACACTTTTAGACGCAGAGTACAGCATCTAGCAGACGAATCTGCATCCACAACGTTTAGGCAGTGGGTTGGAAGCCTGGCAGAAAACCAACGTTCCACGACTTCCGCCAGAAAGGGAAGATGGCCGAAAGGTTTCCGTGCATTTTTGATGCAAGAGTTGTTTGCCTTCGGACGATTTCATTCAGTCCTGTCGACCTGGCGAAAGGTGCGACTGCGCACCTGACTGGCTACGTAATTAAATTCTGTGATCTAACATCTGAATTTTCAGTGCAATTAGATTTCTGTCGTAACTGTCGACTTTAAAATACCGTAAATTCGATAAATATTTTTGATGCGACGATTCAATATCACAAAACATGTAGGCCAAAGTTTCTGATCTGTTCAATGTTGGTTTTGTGTATTCTACTAACTACTTCCGCTTCCGAAAGGTATTTAAAGGCATTGAGTCATAAAATGACACCTTACAGGTAAGATTTCCAAGATACTTTGAGTGACCCTTTCTTCACTGAACATCCAATAGAAAGTAGCTGGTCAGTTATATGATACTTTTTTAAGGTTTTTGCCAAAAAATCTGAATAAGGACTCGCCATTTACTGATTTATGCCATTTAGATGTAATAATATTGTTTGTTGAGCATTTATTAAAAGAAAATTGTTTTAACACAGTTATAATATACGTATAATAAGACCTATTAATGAACTAGAATATGATTCTTTCTGGAAATTATTAGGGTAGCGTATATAATGAAACTTAATTTAAAACAATTGAATGGCATAAAAATTGATTTTCAGGCTCTGGCACTCACTCTAAGCCTATGGCCACAGTTCAGTGAGTATCTGGCTAAAATCACCTATAGCACTGAGCATTTTCTACCGGTTACAATTGAGAAATATTCTTAATCAACTCTAAGTGCGCGATTTAAATAATCTGTGAAAATACCGTCTTTATTTTAGCGATTCCTTAAAATTTTATGAGCATTCTATACACCTCAATTATATTGACGAATCTGCTTGCTTCAGTATTAGGAACCATCAGAAGTTAAAAACGACAGATCATCCATTTTCTTCACATTTGTTTTTGTCTTTCGTCATGTTTTTTTAATAAAAGTCTGATCGTTTTGAGTATACAGATATACGAGCTTGACCTTAGACATCTCCAGACGCAAATAATCACTTACCCTACAAAATCGTTTCGGCTTTCATCGTTTTCAGTTGGTCTGTTCTTTGATAAAAGGCATAAAATATCTGAAATAAACACCGTACCAGTTTTAAAATCCCTTTATTTCCTGCCGTTCTCCGTACCTTTCTGGGCCCCACGAAGAGATATTGAAAGCCAGTCATCCCATTAGTGGGTGAAGAGGTGAGAGTACAAAAATCCAGTGGAGCAGCAGGGTTCAGTATATATTTTCTGATTTACTGTCACTGAAGATTAATAAGCCAAAGTATAACCTGTTTAGGCCGGGATAATCGTACTTTTGTTTCCTACACATCGCTGAATTTTCAGTAAATATATTTTATTCAATTGCAATTTCAGGTAATAATTAAAGATGTCAAACTGTTCTCGGAGTTTCAGTTTGGTCACAGCGAATTATCGTCTGATCCTTAAATAGTTCAATATTTAGTTAATGCGTATTTACAATATATATATAATGAATCTAGCGTAGAGAATCATAATTGCGGTTTTAGCGGATTTAAACAAGCAATAATTCTTGCTCTCAAGCTTCAGCAACCTTCATTAACGAATAACGTGGGAAACGTTGAAAATCAGCATTGAATGTATTAACGCCTTTTATCACTTCAGATTGAGAAAGTCCTCTGTACGTCAGGAGTGGACCCTAGCGGTAACTTTCAAAACGGTAGATAACCGCAGTTTACCAAACATTTGCTGACAGCATTGAATGTATTAATGCCTTTTATCACTTCAGATTGAGAAAGTCCTCTGCACGTCAGGAGTGGACCCTAGCGGTAACTTTCAAAACGGTAGATAACCGCAGTTTACCAAACATTTGCTGACAACCGGTTGTGGTTATTGTGCCAGGACGTAAGTAGAAGCAGTTGGTAGCTTATTATTAAGTATATATATTATATATATTTGCGAAATTCTGGTATCTACGTTAAAAGAGAAAATCAAAGAAAATCATTTTCACTAACCGGATTTTTAAGCAGTATGGCCGGATCAGATAGAATGGAGTTGAGGGAAGAAGGTTAGTGGTCATAAATATGGAAAATGGTACCCAAAGAGACAGTTCGTAATTGATTAAGTTTACGATCGCTTCCCAAACCAAGTAGCATGTAGATTATAGGAATTAAAAGATATATTTTCTGTTTGGCACGCAAGAGCATAATATTGCTTGAAGATATGTTATCAAGTTTTAAGCAAGAAAGCCATAGGTGACGCCATGATTCATTTGTTCCGTCAGATTAAAATGGGAGAGAAGGTGGGAACCCATGTCAGGACCATTACTAAAATCTGTAAAAGAGCGAGAACAACTCGAGAAATCTGAAGGCACATAGGAAAAAGGGGGTGTGTTAAGGGCAGCCGATGATTGGATGGAAATGGCAAGAGTGAGACAAAAACTAGTACACAGCATTCGATCTATTGGGAAAAAGGGGGGATTATTATTTCATTTACTAAATAAATCTTGTTCTTTTATACATACAAATAATGATTGAAGTTGTGAAATATTTCTGATTTTGATGCAAAACTACAACATAAGCAGTTTAAATTTCAAGACGAAAGTGACGTAGAAAAACTGTTAAGCTGCACTGTATTACCCGCTTGAAGAAGCTACAGCTGTTGATGATACTCGAAATGTGGCAGTCCAAACGGTCTACTTCTACGCAAACATAACCGAAAACACACCGTATAGATCTGTTTTCAGAAATTCTCAACTGGTCATCCAGCTAACAAAGTTTGTACTAAATTCAAATAGAAACAAGAGCAAAGGAAAAATTATGATTATGTGTCGCTGAAGAGAGAGAGAGAGAGAGAGAGGAGAGAGAGAGAGAGAGAGGAGAGAGAGAGAGAGAGAGATGACGTCAGTTACAGAGAGAGGAAGAGAGAGAGAGAGAGATGACGTCAGTTACAGAGAGAGGAAGAGAGAGAGAGAGGAGAGAGAGAGGAGAGAGAGAGAGAGAGAGAGAGAGAGGAGAGAGAGAGAGACTTTAGAGGTAAACTATGACTTAACGAAACGATCTTGGCTGGCATTACATCGTGAGTTATCCCAGAATCAGATACTCTGTCGATTACTAAAACAATACATATATCTATAAATCCTATATTATTAAAACAAAAAAGAAATTAACTGAAAAATTCTTTTGCAAGGCAGTTACTTTCGGATCATCCGTGTTTATTTAACTTGTTTCTGTATTTTTGTCTATCACTTGATAAATGCTCTGCATTTTCAGCTAGATTTTCTGCAAGCAACCAGACAGCGGATCTGCAATCTTTCTAAATAGAATTCTAGTGACGAGCGAAAAATAAGAAGAAGAAAAAACCCGACCCAAACCCAAATTAGCTGGCAAAGTTTTAGTCTTGGAGAGGAGCGGCTTGAGAAAGGGTTTCCCACGCAAACGAGCAGGAGAGAGAGAGCCCCTCAAACGACAGTGGAAGTTCGACGATCCGAGACGAGGCAGGTGCGTGGGCTGGGGAAATACGTCGACTGGCTTAAACAGACCGTGAACAGTCGCCAAGACTTTCGCTCTCCGTCTGGAGCCCGTAAACAAGTCACGATGCTAAAAATACCTGGAGTGCTGAGCTTGTGAAAAAGGGGGAAAAAATGATAAAACGATTATACAGTAGAGGTGTAAATACGTCTTTGTAGAACGCCAGACATGTGACCTGAATTGTCAGGCTGGCTGATTGCACGCGCGATAACGACAAGGCAAAGCCCAGTTCTATACACACCAATCTGTGGAATGCTGTGTGTCGGGCTATAAAGAAAAAGATCAAAACCTGTTTTGTATTGTGAAGATCTTTCTGCACCTGTTTCTTTAAAAGTATAAATGATCACTTTCTCTTATGTTAACCTTCGTCATTTCCAGTTGCAAGCTGTTTTTTTTTTTTATTGTGAGAAAAATTAACTACTGTATTAATTAGTTTGGAAGGGTAATACTTAAACATGGCCAAGGATCTGACACCCCACTCACAAAATAGATAATAAAAGAAAGAAGATTAATATGGAACCCATTAGTTTCGTCGGAATTTTTTAAAAAATAAAATTAATTAAATTTTTTTTTTTTTTAAAGATTTTAAATTAGATTAATATCTTATGAACCAGGCCAATTCAGGGGAGTGAATCCTAGATAACACGTGACATGTTTTCCCGTTCTACTCTTTAATACTTCCATAAAATAATTTTGAAATCGACGAAACCAATGGTGACGGAACAGTGTACACGAAAACACGGTTTTGTTTTACTTTGTGGTCCGGAGTTAAAGACCGAACGTTTGTATTTTGGCGACGTGACCTGGACAGGGGGCGCCACTCGCCAGCCAGAGCGGACGTGGTGGGGACTGGGGATCATCACGTCTTCACGTCTGCGAGGGCCAAGGCTCTGGGTTTGTAAGCATTGCAAGTTATCTTTGATCTTGTGCTGTACATGCACATAATATAAAGATATGCTCGAGTGGGAATGTGGGTAGGGTGAGGACAGGAATGTAATTACGCTGGTGACTTTATGATGAAAATTTGGGTATGTGGGTGATAGGAGGGGGAGAGGGTTAATAAGCGTGCGGCTGAGGAATAGCGGAGGTGTGGGTGTGTGATCTATTCAGGATTGCAATAACTTTTTTACTATAAATTTTATATTAAAAAATCGTTTTTTTTTTTTGGTTCCAGAACAAAAAAGAAGTGTAGGCAATATGGTGTGGAATATCTGAAATATGGATTTATACCAGCACCGAATAACCAACAGCAACCAGTGTGTGCCTATTGTGCGAGAGATGAAGCCATGAAACCTTCCAGGCTCCTTGAACATCACTCTGATAAAGCTGACAAAAACTTAGCATGTCTTCAGTCACTTCGAGAAAACCTCAGGAAATGTGTCTGCTAGCTCTTCACAACAGACCAGTGATGGTCTGCGTACAACAGTTCTTTGCTGATTGCTAGATCTGGTAGGCCTCGTACAATCGGAGAAGAGCTTATTCTGCCAGCAGTAAGAGAGGTTCTGCTTACAGTTTTACACAAGTCACCTGACCAAATTATTAAAGCTGTTCCTCTCGGTGATAACTCTGTTCAGAGGAGGGTGGATGAAATGGCTGAAAACATTGAAGACGCGTTGTGCAGCATGCTTAGGACAACAGAATTTGGCTTACAGTTAGATGAGTCCACTCTGCCAGGCAATGGATCTTTGCTTCTTGCTTATGTCCGCTTCGTCAAAGATGGAAGT
Source organism: Nautilus pompilius (assembly GCA_018389105.1). Taxonomy (NCBI): domain Eukaryota; kingdom Metazoa; phylum Mollusca; class Cephalopoda; order Nautilida; family Nautilidae; genus Nautilus; species Nautilus pompilius. The sequence goes on from JACATO010001086.1 coordinate 148,987, forward strand.
TCGGTTCAAGAGCTGCCACTTTCAAGACAACTAGAAACAGATACAAAAGGGGGAGTCGATATTTCGTGTTGTTGAGAAATTTCTCAAAGACAGAGACATCCCGCTTACCAACATTCTTGCTTGTGCAACAGACGAGGCACCATTGATGACAAGTCGTCATCGCGGCTTCTCCGCTTTCTTGAAAAGAGCTGTACCTGGTGTGTTTACGGTGCATTGTGTAATCCACAGGTAACATCTGGTCACAGAAAACCTAAATGATCGACATCACAAATCATTAAGCACTGTTATCACAGCGATAAATAAAATCAAAGCACATGCCCTCAATTCCCGACTGTTTCGACAGCTCATCACTGAGAATGATGAAGATTTTAGACGTTTGCTCTTGCACACAGAAATTAGATGGCTGTCAAAGGGAAACTACCTGAGACGCTTCCATTCACTTTTTGAAACAGTTGTAGAATCCTTTCAAGACTCCAATGCTTTTCACAGTAATGAACTGAGAAACACCAAGCATGGCATTGCTTACTTGTCAAATGTATTCACAAAGTTCAACGAAGTCAATTTGCAACTGCAAGGAAATGAGGTTAACCCTACCAAAGTCAAATCAGCCTTCTCCGCGTTTCTGTCCAAGTTACGCTTATTCAAACGTAACATATCCCGTCGTGAGCTCTTCCAGTTTCCGAGCCTCTCTGAATTGGAGGAGGAGAAGAGGATACCGGATGAAGACCTTCAAGTGTATAGTGCACACTGGATGAACTATACAGAGACATGTCAGACAGATTTCAGGATCTTCTTTTGCTTCAAATACCAGATTGGGTGATCAATCCATCCCTAGATATCAGCAATGAGGAAATAGGAATTGTGGTAGAAAAACTGATTTCGATCCAAAATGACAATGAGATGAAGCCAAAGTTCAAAAAATCATATCAAGACTTTTGGTTACAGGAAAACATTTCTGAACACTACCCTGCACCGTGGAATAAAGTTAAGATGTACTTTATTGCCTTTCCAACATCTATTTAGTAGATCGCGGCTTCAGTGCAGTCGCCCAGCTTCTTTCCAAGCAAAGTAACAGACTGAAAATTACTGAACGCGGGGATCTAAGACTTCTTCTTAGTGTCTTTCAGCCTGATGTTGAGATGCTGATATCCCTGCACCAAGCACATCCATCCCATTAAAAGTTGAGAGAACAATGCAGTAGGTGGGCTACAAATGTACTCTTTCATATTGATAAATAATGGGTTTACTAGATTGTTTTAGTTGTGAAATACATACTCTTGTTTATAGTATTAGATCGGCAGTCGCTGTTTTGAATTTTCAGTAGACTTCATACCAAGAAGGTGGTGTGTGTTTGTACGCGTGGGGGCGCTAGTGATGTGGCCTGGGAGCCAAGGGGGCGGCTTCCTGAAAAAGTTTGGGAACCACTGATTTATGGAAAAGTTTCATTATTTTTAAAAGAAAAAAAAATATGTTTACATTACATAATCTGTATAATAAAAAAAATAATATAGAAACCTAAATTATCTGTCGGTATAGAGATAACAGACATACATCGAGTGATTACTTTTAATCAGACTTCTTATTTCGAATCCTATAATAAATTAAGTATCGATGCGAATTAAGGGTACAAATGATTCTGAAAAGAAAAAGATTATATGATAAATAACTTTGCTGTAAATCAATATAAAATTTACGAAAAGGAAAGTCGTAAGACATTTAACTGACCAGTTTAATAGAAGTGCATGTCAATAAAATCAATCCGGCTACACTAATATTATTAATGAAAGCCTCTATTTTTATTACATGTGGATAATAAAGTAGCCAATTTTAACAAACCCTTTTAGTTACAAATTTACATTTTAGATTATTCAGAATATTTAATGCATACTTTTTGCTTAATTTATAAAATTAAAAATAAAGAATAGTGAATTATTAATTTCAGATACGTATTCTCTCTGCTATCACATAAAAACAAAAGTTGTATATATACATATATGCACGAAGATGTGAAAGATGATGCAGATCTCAATGGCATTTCTGCTTATTCGGCGGTGTACCACCATCCCTTTAAAATAAAAAGACAGTTAATAAGTTGTAAAAACGATGAAGGTTTAATATTTAATAGAAATAATAGATGAACCTTGCAGACATAAATTCCAAATGTATGCAATAGATCTTGAATCAAAGATTTATAAAAGGATAAAAATAATCTGTATTAGAAAATGAATTAAAACTGCAAAAATATGTGGATACTTATATAATACGGAACAAAGATCGAAAAGCATAATGTTTATATAATAAATGTCACTATATTTGCATTATCTCTTTTTCACAGTCAGTTGTATCTACTAGGATGGTATTTCTCGTAGGCAGAAAGTATTGGAGTGGCCGCATTCCTGAAATCCATATTTCTCGGCGACACAAAACACCTTCGATGTCAGGGAGTCAGCCCCGCTCTGTGATCCGTGATGTATATGTTTAAAAAGTACTAGGGAGTCTGCTTTACATAATGCGTACACTGTTAGCTCTTTAATGCCTTGAAGACTCTAGTTTCGAGGCTTAATTATCAAACATTTTTTTGTGTTGTCTAACTTTGCCGAGCACAGGTGTTTGAAGTATTTATTGTATGACCGTGTAGTTGGAAAATACAAATTAAAGTTGGCTAATTGCAGAGAAATTACAGGTGATGGCGCAGCAAATATTACAGGTAGAAATAGCAGAGTTGTGAGAAAAATATCTGAGGCAGCTGGTGGTGCTATTGCTTAGATTCGCTGCGAAGCTTTGGCGTCCAAAGGGATTTCATCTGATCTTGTAGCAGAGCTGAAATAGTTACAGATGTTAGTTTTATTTTAAAAAGCTAAAAGAACCGCAGCCGTTACGCTTAGAAATGGGAGAGGAGCCTATTTATTTACTGTTTATCGAGGTACAGCGGCAGTCACAATGCAGGGTGATTTTCAGGTTGTATAGCCTCAGGAAGGAGATTTATATTTTTTTTCTGGCAGAAAAGAGCGATTAATATCTGGAAAATTCTACGACGACAGATGATTAGTGAAGTCCACATATTTTAACTGGCGTTTCTTAAATTCTAAAATAACCAAAATTCTTGAAATTACGAGGGAAAGGCGATGTGAACAGGCATTTGGAAACTTAGTAAAACTGTGGCGAGAACGTGCGGTAGTGGCTACTTCCGAGCATAAAGGATCTGAAAATGGTCCTTTTGAAAAAAAAGGGGCGTGGGCTGTTGCAACTCGCTCGTGATAGCGCAACGCCTCAAGCGATTACGTTCGGCCTCGTTTTGGATCGGTGTTCTGTCGTTGACAAAAGCCTACAGGTGCGCGCTGAGATAATCGACTCTGACAAGGTTAAAAGCAAGAGGAAGAAACCGATTCGCCGACCCTGCCCCTGATATGTGCGTAACACTTTCATCTTGCCATCGAGATTGGAACGGGATATAAGCAACAGGCAGGCCCATCCACTCGTCAAGCTAAGAGAGTGAAACTCAGCCTGATCTTTAATGCACTGTATTAATACAGTAGTTGTAAAGCCCTTTTATGCAACGCCGGTCTAAATTTAGATATCACTTGAAGCGAGGTGACTAAAGCTAGCCTGCCAACTTTACCGACATTCTGGACAGGGTTAATCCAGTAACACTAGCAAGATGTGTTTGTATTTCGTAAACCTCGCTCATAAACTGTTCCCAGTATTTTTTTTTCTCTGTTTAATTTTTCTAATTTAAATGTCTAGAGACAGCGTGATTAATCTTTGTGACTAAATATTTCATCAGTCCAATTTTAGGTATCCTTTATCAAAACGTACATATTTATTCGTACTAAATCATAAACTTTAAATCGATGTTCCCTTTCTTTCTTTTTTCTCTACTCATCTACTTCTTTTCGTTATTTGTAAAATTCCTTCTTTTAGGAACTTACAAACAAATCTGTTTTTTTGCTGTAATACTCATTGGTCAATATATCTACACTGTTTATCGAATTACTATTATTATTTTACAATTTTAAAATTCTATTAAAGTTTACAACTACTGCTGTCTCTTATTTATATGCATGGTAAAGATTTATTCCGTCTAGAAAAGATTTTTAAAAGTCATTTAACAAATTCACTTCACATACTGATCCATAATTTATTTGGTTTTCTACCGGACTATTTAGATGAATGCATACATGCTTATATCAAAGATTTTCTAGTATTATTATTTTATAAGAACAATCCGTACATACCTAGGAAATACATTTATTATATTTAACTTTATTCTCAGGTCAAATACACCAGTTTCACGGTACTTTTTCTTAACTCTTCACCAGAAAGCAGATAGATGCTTTCACGTTGTTTTTGGCTTAAGTCTTTATTTGAACAGCAACTGAGACCACTACTGCCATCTGTAGAACAGATATTTTACTCTTCATTGCAGTATTAATTAAATTTTTTATAATTTTGTTATTTTAAACTAAGATTGTGAATATTATTAAGGTAGTAAATTATATCTATATCAGCTTTTTGTCTCCTACTAGTACCAAAAATAAGGCTGTCAGAATTCCCATCTTTATATGTTAAGTGAATCTATATTCATATATGTATCTAGCCTATTCTATTTCTTAAATCTCCGTTTTGAAGTCATTAAATGGTTTTCTTGATAGTCTTGAGCTTATAGAAGTAAGGGAATGTGAAAGTAAACAAATTAAAGTAAATGGAGCGATTAAAACCTAGTAAGCGACTTTAAAACTATAAATGAATAGAATTTAAACTTATTAGGAAAATAAAATTAAACGTCCTATCTGTGTTTTTCCAAGATAAAGACGTGAACTGATTATAGGAGAAAGTGGGTGCGATAGAACACTGTGCTTATATCTATTTATGTTGTTAGATCCGGGTTTTTTTATATTATTCTAAATTATATTTTTTGAAAATCTTTCCATCAACCTGAATACGGATAATAGACAGTGATTAATTTATAGGTTTAATAAACAACAAATAATAAATGTTTTTGCAGATGAAAAAAAAAACAGTATAATAAAAATTTTTAATTCTGACCCCCTGAAATAACAGGCAAAGAAACAAAACCGACAAATCACACTTCTGATCTCAAAGAGATTCATCAAAATGTTTTTCTTTAATTCTTTTATTATTGGTAGCCTTATGCATCAAACAAGTGAATCATTTATACCAAAGGAAAGCATAATAGCATTCATTGACAAATTTTATATTTTATCGAATTATCACAAGTTAGCCAAACCATCAAAAAGAATTCAAACATTATTATCCTCTTTTCCTCATCTGAAAAACCTTCAAAATATTTCGGTTAACTAACTTAGTAAAAAAATATGATTTTTGATGAATTTAAATATTTTAAAGAAAGTGATGGAAAATTAGGGCTAGCAGTTACAAACAAAACATAATAAATATTATGAAAGATTTCGTTTAAAGTTTGATAAATTCTAGTATTTCATAACGACCCTGTAAGACGTTTCGCAGGTTGGAAGCTTTGGTAACATCGTTAAATGATATTTTGGGACACTAAAACATAAACGAAAGACATGTTAAAATTAAGAATTTGATCTGATACGTAAAGAAATGAAAGAAATAATTTTAATGAATAAATACGTCAGAAATATTTTTCATACTAATTCAACGAAATTATTTCAGGCGATTGTAAATACACACAAAACAGATGCTCAAAGTCTAAATATGGAACCTTCAACACCCAAAATATTAATCTTATATTTGTGTCACATTCTGTTCGTTTATCATTTTTTAGTCTTTTTGGATAGCCGACAACACAGGAGTAAATGTAGATGCTGCCAATTATTTGGCATCTAAATATGATTTGTCTGCATTTGCTCTACAACACTAAGCTATTGGAGGTAGTGCTATAAATATTACTGCAGATAGAAAACCTTATGATTATTTTAAAGATAAACCAAAAACAGTAAACGATAATTCTTAAAATTTTATCATTGAAATTCTAGCAACTGAAATATTAAATCTTTTACTCAAGATGTAAATACTTTAATTGTGAGATTGGTAACTAAAAACATAGAGAAAAGTCGTAAACATTTTAAAAACAAATAGAAATGGAAAAATTATTTCAGAAAATCAGCTTAGTTCAATATAAAATTAAAAAACTGATGTTGTTTGAAGATATTTTAAAAGCTGATAATATAAAAATAATTATATTTGTATTTCTTTAGTAAGATCAAAGATTATAGGTAGTAATAAACTGAAACATACTCTATCCAGATTAAGTCACAACCATAAAAGGATTGGTAACGCTATTCGAATGATTTTAGTATGTAGTAGAGATTGAATCAATGTTGGAAATTAGTATAAAGACACGAGTTACGCAGCTTCAAATAATAATATAATATAAAGCAAGACATGATCGGATAATAGAAAAATTGAATCCAAATGGTGGCATTAGATTCTATCTTCCCCAAACCCACATTTTGGGGGAGGGTTTACAAAATACGAAACAATGGTGCATAGAATAAAAATCAAAATTGCTTTGACAAAAAAGGGAAATAAATAATGATAAAATTTATAAAGCAAACAGAATGGCGTTGAAAAAAAAATCTTTTTCAACATAACGTTATGATGAGCAGCAACTACCATTTGTTAAAATGTTTGAGAGCGAATGACTTTATAATATTGGTTATGTTGATGAATAATGGAAATAGTTTTCACTTCCAGAAAGTACTAATTTTGGTTTAAAGTTGACTATTTCAATAGGAACCGTAGATTGTTACGATTTAGAACTAATAAAGATAATAACCAAGAAGCAAATTCTTTTATGTTCAATAACTGTTTAATTGCCAACGCTTATGCTCTCCTAAAGACTGATAAGTATAATGCACGCGATCTAAATCTATGTTTTAGAAGAAATCAAATTTGTAGAACTTATTTTGAAATTGTAGACTTAAAACATAAGTTACATGGAACAGTTGATATGGTTTCCGGTAATTAAGGTAATCTTGAGTTTTAAAAACGTTACGTTCTGATAGTTTTTGTTAAGTAGACAATCAGAGGCTAAAAATAGCTTAGATAATGTAAATCTTAAGGTTCTGCAAATAGCCAGGCCGTTGTAGTTGTTTTGTCAGATAGAAATATAAATGTACAATCATATGGTAAGTATGGTTAGTAGCAAATTAAACACTCTATTTTAACGTTTATTTATATAAAAATTGTTAAATAAATTGATAAATACATTTTTCATGGGCTTTCATTAAGTAAAAGTCAAAAGTGACAATATATCCTGAGAGATCAGGGTTAAAAGTTCTGAGTGATTTTCAAAACGGATTTTTCGGCCTGTTAGTTAAAGATGTTCTGTAATATAAAAGTTCTTAGAGTAAATGCCCCCCTGTCATTACTTTAGTAGAAAGGGAAGATGAAAGTTGGCAGCAAAGTCGTTGAACGACCGCACTGTTGGGATGATTTCGCGATATACGTGAATTTTTTCCAAAAGAAAAAAGGAGATAAAACATTTCCCGTGCATTTAAAGACATGAAAATCCACAGAAAGTCGCATCTGCGGATACCCGTGAAAGAACAGCTTTTTAAAGTAAACCAGAAAAAAAGGAGGGGTAGCCTTTATGTGAGTTCAAGTGGTAACGTGTATCCAACATTGAAACACCTCGTTTTTACCTGCCGTATCGATGGAAGTACTAAACCAGGTTTCGGGACTTGTAGACTGACCAACGGAGAAAAGTTGGTGTTGCAAGGAAAGGTAACAGTACCTTTACTCAAAAGTGGTAAGTTTAGCACTCGTTGAGAGATTATCTGACACAGAAAGCAACGCTAGATACGAAAGGAAACTGTCCACCATTTGATGTGAAATCATGTTGAAAATTTGTTTTCTATATTATCCTAGAAAGCGGTTATTAGTTCATTTAATAATCGATATCTGGTCGGAAGATTTAGTTGCTATACGAACTTTTCTAAAAGGTAAAAGGCTATATGTTAAACGTGATAATTTCATTTTTAAAATATGCGTGGAGTGTCCCTTTAAAAGACTTCATCGAAGCATTTAGCTATTTATTTAAACAGCCCAACAGAAAATCAAATAAACTGTGAACTGATATAGAAAATAAATTCATTAGCATAACTTAAAAGAAAATATTTTAAAGAAAATAACCTTTCTAAAATACAACCGTATCATTCCTATAAGAAATTTAGTTGTAGTAGAAAGGTTTTGAAATAAAACCAAACAATAACACGTGGAAACCAGTCCCTGGTGTGTGTGTGTGTGTGTGTGTGTGTGTGTGTGTGTGTGTGTGTGTGTGTGTGTGTGTGTGTGTGTGTGTGTGTGTGTGTGTGTGTGTGTGTTGGGGGGTCCTTTCGCTCCTTGGCGTAAATTAAAATGCTGCTGTTTTCTTTTGAAAAACAACCAGTGAAGTTTTGTTCTAGAATTTTCATTTTTCAAAAAAACTTGTAACTTAAGGATTGGGACCCCGAAAAATAGCTGATTGGACACATCAGGAATGAAATATAAATTTTATCCATACTTACAGTGGTGTGCAAAAGTCTTGCATGAAAATGACTGGACTTAGAAAATGGATTCTTATTTTGTAGAAATTAGTAACTATTGTATGTTTTCTGTTTTAATTGGAAGGTATCGGTGTCTTTAAACGATTTATAACACTAAGATCCATTTTGTAAATGTACAGTCAAAATTTAAATATTAATAAAATAATTTGCATGAAATCGGCGAGTGCAAAAGTGTTGCATAAACTACAAAAAAATTAGAATATATATTTTGTGCAATAATAGTTTAGGATAATAGAATATAAATATGAAAAACTGTCATTTTCCACTATTGTGAGTCATTTTTGTTCAATATAGTGATGCTGAGAGCCCGATATTTGACCCCCGAACAGCGGGCCACAATCGTTTGCATGAAATAAGATGGTGAAACTGAGTGGATCATTGCGGATCGTATCGGTTGCAATCAGTCGACGATATCTCGCACCTTGAAACGTTGGAAAGCCGATGGGAGCCTAATTTCGAAACGCAGAGACGGCTCCACAGGATCGTCTGATCGCCCGCATGTCTAACTCGGACCGATTCCGCACTTCCACCGACATCCAGACCCCCTTGTCAAGGCACCATGGGATCCAGTTGGCCTCGTGCACCATCAGACGGCGTTTGATCCATATGGGACTGTTCGGGCGATCGGCACAGAAGAAGCCGTTCATTAGTCTGGACAACCGTCTAAAGCGACTGCAGTGGGCTCGCGACCATCTCCACTGGACCGTGGCCAAGTGGTCCCGAGTGTTGTTTTCCGACGGAACAAATTCGTGAGGGTCCACTCGATGGATCGGGTGTACGTTCGGCGATTGGTGTTTGAGAAATACCATCCTAGTTGCAGTCGACCGACTCTGCAGGCAGAGGGAGATTCGGCCATGGTTTGGGGTTGTTTTCAATCGTCCGGTGTCGATCTGTTGCATCACGTGGAGGGTCGGATGAATGCTCATGACTATGCTAAGATCGTCTCGGACATTGTCGAACCGTATAGGTGTGACCACATGCCTCTGACGGCCATCTATCAGCAGGACAACGCCCCCACCACACAGCTGGAAGTGTCAAGATCTTGATGGCAGAGTTTCGAGTCCCCTCCTCGACTGTCCGGCTCAAATCCCGGTTCTCAATCCCATCGTAAACAATTGGCACTCGATTAAACTCAGCGTTAGAGCCCAAAAAACCGATTTGAAACGGAAAATCGAGGAAGTCTGGTCGGAGTTCAGTAGTGACAATTGTCAGCGTTTGGTAGCCAGCGTGCCTCGTCGTTGTGAACAAGTTATCAAGAATTTCGGATATTCTATTCATTATTGATAGATCTGATCACTTTCTGCATAATTGGAATTGGATCTGAATTGATTAGATAGCTGTCTAGATTTTATGCAACACTTTTGCACAGGCTGATTTGATGCAAATGATTTTCTAAAAATTATAACTTTTCTTACAATGAAACAATTTGCTTGATATTGTTGGAATAGATGCACAACAGTAATATAGAAATACTTTGATGAACAAGATTTTATAACAACTGCTTTCGACAAATTGCGAGCTAATTTACAGGAAGAACTATTTTTATGCAAGGCTTTTGCACACCGCTGTAGATAGTCCAGCTAATCATTGGTCAGTCATACTGGACCTCAGATGATTCTTAATGAGCTTTAATTTCGAAAATGATTTCTCATCACCAGCCACTGATACTGGTATTGTTAGCAAAAATCATATGACTATTGTGGTGTTAGGATATATTCCTTCTAAATGGCGATCATAAATGAATTTTAAAATGTCTTTTGTCCTCTATTATCTTCAAGAAGTTTGCAAATCGGTTTCAATTCTTCAAACAAGTCGATTGCTTCAATATCAGATTTTTTATCCGCCATTAGAACAATTTCCAAACTCTTACAATATTGAAGCAAGGTTTCAGGTTTGCAATTAGTCAAATGACTCAGTGATATATTGAAAGCTAACACTATAATTTTCTATTTGTTCAAATCAGTCGGTCATTGATTCTATAGCTGCAATCAACAATAGTATTTTAAAAATTCAGTCTCAAATTTTTTTTCAGAATTTTGCAGCAGCATCTCATCTAAACTTTCATAATCGAAGAGTTGTTTTTCTAATCATTTTTACGAATCCGTCTTTCAGGAGGTGACTCTGCTGGTATTTTATTAGCATCTGCGAGCTCCTGGGCAATAATTTTCATTTCAGTAAATCTATTTTTGATAGTTTTGTAAAAATTTCAATACTCATTTGACAGCCAAATTAATGTCAGTGTTTACTGACTGCGATCGTTTGCTCACAGGATTTATTGTGCTTAAATTTTGTACCATATTATTATGCAGCAAATAATTCATAGTCAGCTAAGTTTGCTAAAGATTCTGCATTAACTCTTGTTTTGATACCATGTTACCTATTAAATTTCCGTCATCTTTGATGAACAACCAAAGCGTCATAGATTTCTCCCAAATGAAATGGAATTGGTCATATCGCATCAATACCTGACTCCCAACAAGCATCACAAAGTTGCTTCAAAGTTAAAGATGGTTATAATTTTAATAGGATAGTCCATCTATCTGTGGATGCTGAGATGTAGAGTTGTTTTACTAAACCAAAAAAATGAAATATTGCATTTTGCTGCATAATTTTCAACTAAGTTTAAAGAATGGGAACTGCATGGAACATAAAATACTTGTGGATTTATATTTAATATGTATTTTTTAATTCAATTTTTTTACCATCCATATTTGTGCCATTGTCATAACATTGACCATGCATGTTATCTATATTTATATTAAGTTTCAAGAGTTCCCCCATTATTCATTGACATAGACGTCGTCTTCCAGTTTTATCATCAATTTCAACAGAACCCAGGAAATGTTCTTGAATATCATCAGAACTTGTAGATGCAAACCGCACTATAATGGTCAGTTGTTCCTTGTGGCTACAGACAGGAGTGCAGTCTAAAATTTATTGAATAATACAATACATTTTGCAACATATTCAGAATTTTATTTTTACCTTTTTGTAAATCAGTTGAATCGATTAACTTTGGATGCAAGGGCCGAGGAAATGTACTCTTTGTTGCTTACTTTCAATCCTGTCTAAACGATCTTTAATTGTGTTATAAACAAGATGAACAATTCCATTATCTTTTTTAAATTTCTGATACCAGGTATGTTTATTCTAGATGAAGAGCTACAAAGTGCAAGATTCTATGTAGCTATACAACATATTATTGCGCATAACCAAATTAATACTGATCTCCAACATTGAGATTCTTTATCGATAATTTGTTGATTTTGTGTCTTGGGTTTAATGTAATTTTAATTGAATTATCATCTCTTGCTAATTTGAAAAAAATGTAAAATGTGAGCATCTGAATTTTCATAGCGTTGTAACTCATTTGAAAGATTCTTCCAATCTTTAAACCCAGCTGTTGACACTATTCCACTGTTAACAATCTGTTTTGTAAATAGTCTACAGCAGAAGCAGTGAACAGAATCATTTTTGACTGAATATACAAGCTCTTAATGACTTCGCCATTTTACAAGGTACATTGATAATATACTTTTGAAAATTTTCTCCTGGTTTCATCTTGTGGGAAATCAGACGTTTTTATTTGCACTGGTCCTTTTTAATGTAGTGTATTCTAATTGCATCTGAAATTATCAGTGGCCACTCACCTGGATCATCTGGTATTTTTATTGCTTCTACTACAGATTCAAAGGACGTTCTCTCTTATATCATCTTTGCCAACTTCAACAATTCTAGCATCATCGACGGTAATAGTTCTCTCATATCAGCTGTTGGAGCAGGAAGCGACTTTGACGAAGTTGGTGGTCTTGAATCTGCTTCTGATACATTATGGCTCTCTTTTTTGAAATATCTCGTGAGACTTTCAACATCCTTCCTTTTTGCTTCTCTAATTTTTTATATGCTGCACCAGATAATCATTTATAACAGTACATTTTAGCTGCAAAAAAATTTTATTTGAGGCCCAAATGGAAAAAAATGTGTACACATCTGTTATTATACTGTTAATGCACTTTGTGTACTTTCCCTTGAGAACTAACTACCATGATCTTACCTCAAAATTTATAGAAAATGAGAAACATCTGCATTAATTGTAGCAGCACATAAAAAACCATTCTCATAAGGAGGCCGCCATCCTGAAAACATTTAGTGAAGTCACCCATTCAAAACAGTCGAAAATTGGAAGTGATTGAGTAAAATGAATGTAGAAACGTTATCTCATCATCTGTGTCGTTGCAAGTTTGTATGTAAGGCCACCAGCATTTTTTAAACATGGAAATCATCTGTTTATCCAAAAGCCTATTATTAAAAGGCAGCGGACAACGTAAAGTGTGCAGCCTATTTTTCCTGCTGAAAATAGTCATCTCCAACAAAGAGCCATGTCCGCTTAATATGAAAGTTTCATTAATAATAATATAGACTAGGAGGAAGTTTATCTGTATTGTATTTATCAGTTGCTTAACTATATAATGAAAATTGAAATTAAAATCATGATTACATTATTTTTAAATGCAGTAAATTACGAATCAGTTATCTATTTTGCCGCCAGCAAGCAGAATGGTTTACAGAATATCTACAATAGTAACCGGATGAGCATCTTAAGTGAATCATCAAATGAGTTTAACAAGAAAAAAATATAAATCTGTTTGGTTATAATAGATATAAAAGTATACATACTATAGTTGTGTTGATATAGATCACTGTCATTGGTTTTCAGGCTTTATATAAAGCAAAAAGTTCAAATACAATTATTTCTTTTGTTTTGTATATTATCTGTAATGATAATATATTGTGAATTTATTATATACGCCTCTCGGTTGCAATTAATTGTTATTCATGCATATCTTGTGCGTTTCCATAACACTTTCCAATAATCAATTTTTCCTGATTTTATGTGGTATGTCAGCGCATTTTCAATGTCGCCTTTCCAACATTTTCCCTGTGACAATTTTTTCTACGCTAATTGTTCGCTTAACTCAAACTGCAGAAGTATTTACAGATTCTCTGTCTGTGGACCTTTAGTCACGACATTTAAAACAATCCCAGTTCTCATTCAGCGGTTAATTCTTGTCCATCCACACGTGATGTGATTGTGGAAGTCAGCACCTAATTCTATTTGACTTCACGTTAATTATTTCAAATTTCGGGTCTGGTCCGAATATTCTATAAAACAGAAAACCAATCCCACTTAAATTAGATTGGAAAATAATCAAATAAATGCATAAATTAAATGACTTTGACCTAACGATTATTAGTAGTAGCAGGGTTAATGCACTTAGAATTGTCGTGTCTTTATTTGTCTGTATAATGAATAGTAAAAACAGTTTGTGCCTGCAGATTTCTCCTTGATTTGTCCTCGTCTTTTGTTCACATATTTCGTGTCAGCGAGTATTTTGGTGTTTCTGCATCGTTCTGTGATATACGGCTACATCACTACTTCGGAAGCTGTTCCAGATCGTGTTTCCATAGCATCGCCTTCTTCAAGTCTGGATAGTAAGCGGACGGGAACACGAGTCTGCTTACAGCATCAAGCCGATTTATAGAAGCTGATTTACTCGAATTCCTTACGATGTCACGGGCGGATCAGTATCAGCATCGTCTCGGTTCTGCGATGAGGTCTGAGGAAATGTAAAATCTAACAGAGAAAAGCTTTTAAAATGATTGTCGAAGGAGGTTTTGGTGTTTCTGCAGCAAAGGAAACTGCATGGTTAATTATCAGACTTGACTCCAAATATTTTCTCTCAATTAAGGGGAAAGCTGCTCGGTTGGAGAAGGATTTCGTACGGAGAAAGCTGTCGAGGTGTTTGAAAAGGTGGTAGTTTGTGGGAGGAAGGTCTGGTGGATAGGCTGGGTGAGGGAGAACTTGGTACCCAAAAAGATTCAGTTTCTGAAGAGGCACGAGGACGAGCATCGTCGTTGAGCAGGACTGGGCCTCTTCGATTCACCAATTCCGGCTGTCGTCGGGAGAGTTTCTGATGAACAATGTTTAATTCACGACAGAACCTTCAAGCTGTGATGGTTTAGCCAGGTAGGAAGAAGTCATAGTGGATGATACCAGTTGCAGTTCACTAGACAGTGATCGTCACCTACTTGGCTGGCGGCTTGGTTTTGGGATGTGGTTAAGGCCCCTTGTCTCTCGAGCCCCTGCGCTGATCGATTGCGATTGTCGTAAAGGATCCATTTTTTTTTTCATCACACGTGGTGATGATTCGTTGAAGAAATGAGTCGTTTTTGTTTGTTATGACAGGCGAAGAGCAGATCTCCAATCGACGATTTTTGTTGTTGTTCATTCAACTCGTGAGTCACCCACCTGTCAGGTCTTCTCACCTGGCCGATTGCGTCAAGATGCCGGAAACAGTTGCAGTGCTTACATCGAGCTCTCCATCAATTCCTCGCACTGTTTATCTTGGATCGTCTTCAACTGCGGCTTCCAGACGGTCGTCATCACAGCCGGAAGGACGACCGCTACGTTCCTCCTCTTAGAGGCTCACATCTCCTGATCGAAACTTCGCAGACCATCGTTGTACTGTGCGCTCATTCACTGTGTCCTCGCCCCTCGCCTGCTTAATGTGACGAGTCGCCTCACTCCATATGTGGCCGAGTTTGAACTCGTGAAGCAAAATGGCACGAAACCATTTTCTATCCCTGCTTCTCTCAGAACCATGAAACAAATAAGATATTATTTACATTGTATAATCCTAAATCTTGCTTTGAAAGATATCGATTATTGCAAAATGTGCCAGAGTTCCCTTGGTCCATCTTTCTATCTCTGTATCGTCTATTAATTCACCGCCAGATTTGTTTCCTAAATTAAAATCGGTAAAAGTAAAGTTTAACCGTCTATAAAGTAAAACTTGAGCTGATGTTAATTTTGAAAATGTCAGAGATGTTTTTAAATAGCAAAATCCTCATGAGTCAATATGACTTCTCAAAAGAAAATGTTATACATTAATTTCCTCTTCCTATTTCCGTTGTATGTAGGTGAATTTCCTCCTGTAAAGCTACATGAATTTTTTTACTGCCATCACCGGCCGACCGTGTAAACCTCCTGTGTAATAGTGAATGTACCACAGGTAGAGAAAGCATCCGATCCATGTCTCCGTGAAGAAGAAGCAGTTTATGTGGAAGATCCACCGTATAGAACTAACAGAGAAGCCCCTACACTAGGGTGATGACTACAGAACTTATTTAAATATCAAAATTCCTGCTATGACATGGGGTGAACTTTTGCATATAAAACATTAATATAAGCTCGTTTTTTATTTCTGTTAAAAAAAGTTGCCCCAGGCTGCCAAATAAAGATTTTCATTTTATGCTCTAATGGGGCAAATTTCATAAATATTGATGTATTGGCATTCTCATAGAAATTTATTCATAACTGATACAGTGTTTGGGTCTCTTCTGTTCTTTGCCCTCTACCTAACTCTAGGGTTGCAAGATGCTAAGAAATAGCTATTTTGGTAAATCATGTGATTTATGGGTGAAAGAAAAATCAGCGTATGGAAATTAGAAAACAGTGTTGAATTGGCTTTCGTGAGAGGTGGATGTGCGACGTGCGTTTTAGTGTCGAAAATTTGGTTGTTTATATATTGAATTAACTTGAAAAAATGCATGATATTTAAATTTCTCCTATTTTTAAATTTTACTTTTTATAAAGTTAATAATTTTATATTATTTTTCCTTTTCATTTTCAGATTAACTCCTATAATAAAGTTTAGTCTAATGGCTGATTTTAAGTCAAGTGATACAATAGACAAAAATGCTAAAATTTGGGCCAAAAATTTGCCAAGTACGACTAAAAGACATAAAAGAAATTTGCCAAGAATTGAAAATTTCAAAGATTACGTTAGGTTACCTTTAAAAGGAGATGTTTTAGGATGTTACCATACACTACTTGATAATGAAAAATCAAAACAAAAAAGAGTTTAAATTATTCATGAAGAATTAATTAATCTATGGAAGAAGATGATTTTTCCATACTCAGTGAGCAGTCAATCATTGCTCATATTAATAAATTAATATTAGAATATGAAAAAAATCAAAGTTATCCAAAAGAAGAATTTTAAAAAAAATTAGATACTGTATTTGACATTACAAAGCCAGAGGACAATGGTTGTGTGAAGAAGACAAGAAACTTTATGAAAAACAGATCGAATCTGAAGGAAAAATAGGCTACGCAACTCATAAACCAGCTCCAATTTCCTCAAATCATCCATCAAAAAGACAGAGATGCACTCAAAAAGACAATAAAACTGTGCTACAAGATGATATAAAAGATGACAAATCAAGTAGTTCAACCACCAATTCCGATACCAGTTCTAATGAAAGCATCTATGAATCTTCCCCTAAAGCAAAGCAAAAATTTTCTATGTCTCTGCCTACCAAATTAGTTACTGAACTATCACTTTATACTCATAAAGCATCAAAAGTTTGTTTAAATCTTGCAAAAGAGGGGATAAATCTGCCAACTCCTTCTCAGTCTGGAATATTCAAACGTATGATTAGATGTGGGGAAGAGCAAAAGTTGAAAAATAAAAAATCTTCTTAGAGAAAGATTACTGCTTGAATTTTGATGGAAAAAAGGTTACCAGGAGAAAAAGGAAATAGTAAAGCATGGAGAAGAGTATCAAGTTGTATGCCTTCAAAGTCCCACAAAAAAATTAAATTAGGGGTGGTTAGATGTGAAAGTGGTTCAGCCGAAAGTATATTTAAAGGAATTGTTAGTATTCTTGACGACAATGATGCATGGTCTAGCATCAAAATGATCATTTGTGATACTACTGCTGTAAATACTGGCCATATTAAGGTGTTGTAGTTAGAATACAGCAAAAAATGTTACAAATGGGTCTAAATGTACCTCAGTACATAGGTTGCCAACACCACGTTTTGGACAGAATATTGAAACATGTTCTTGACTTTTATCTTGATAAGCGTACCACAGGTCCTAATTTGAATTATAAATTTAAAGATGAAATAACTGAAGGGTATGAGGTCTTAAAATAATCGTATACTCTGGAGGTAGAGATGCCAGTTGTGGAAAATCCTAGATGGAGGGATGATTTCAGGTTCCTTTATATTCTATGCTTTGCATTTCGACAATATAAGGAAAATCGCAAATTACCGAAAATAATTTGGCGATCTCTACCATCAATTCATAGTGCTCGATGGAATTCCAGAGCAATTTATTCCCTTATTGCTTATTTTCTGTTCCCAAACTGGAGAGCAATACTTGAAAAACCAGTTACTTTCATAGCTTTTGGTTGGCAGGAAGTATGGTTTTCTAACCAAAAATTTAAGAATGAAATATATGACAAACTCCTGTCAAATATTAAAGAAACTAAGTGCAGAACTGCTGAAAAATGCTTCAAAACTCACTGGTCCCAAGAAAATTCTGTTATTGATATACCGCGATCAAGCAACTTCTAATTATTTTAATGTTTTGGAAAATTAAAAAAACACTATATTTAAAACTTTAAGTCTAACCCTGGGGGAACTTTTTTTCAAAATTCAGAAGAATGATCAGCATATTCTTAATTCGCACAAAAAAGTTCATCGAATCCCACTGCAGGGTAATAAAATATTTTTGTCATTACCCTACCCTACACGTGTTACTGCGTCACCCTCGTATATTTGATAACATTAATTCAAGATATAAAACATATATACATTAGTAGATTACTTTTAAATGGATACCTGAGAATTAACTGGACGAAGATGTTGACAATAAAGAAAAAGTTTAAACTTTAAAAGTCAGAGTTGCTAATAAATGAGATGTCCTCTGTGTAATCTCGGATTTTCATTTTGAGGTGTCGGATTTTATCAGGAATACCAAATCCGAGAGAAGATTTATGACAAAAACGGCGCTAATGTCGATTTGTCTTCTGAGCATGATCTCTGCCGGACCTATTTCGACAGGTTCTTCTTGTCAATCTTCAAACACTTTGTAAAAGTTCACTACCAGAACACCGATGAAGCTTCTTCGTCAAGTCGCCTTTCCCGTAATGTAATTAAACATATAAATTTTGGGATTTGCTATGTGACGGTAAATACATGAGCATTTGAAAAATACTCATTATAAAGCCAAGTTATCTCCATGCTGAATAAAGTAACCTATAATAGTAATGATAGGCAATAAGAGTCATTTATCCTTTTAGGAGACGCAGACTTTCCTTTTAGCAGGTACAGTAACATGGGGAGATATCTTATCACGACCCTTTTTACTTCTAATAGTAAATAAAATTTGATAATTCTTGCAAATGGAACATAAGTGAATCAAAATTGGAATTGAATCGGTTAGACGACTGAATAGAATTTTTCCTGATTTAAATCTAATCGAGAACATACGGTCGGTAATGGGGAAACATACTGACAAACATTAATATAATAATTAGAAGAGAATTGGCGGAAATCACTAAGGAAGATTGAAGAAATATTTATCATCAGTAGAAACAGTTCGAAGTAGAATGAAATCTATCGTTATAACTAAAGGTTAATGGACAAAATAATAATAAAAAAACAAAACTTTGTAGTTCTACTGCATATCTACGGTTACAATTTCACCTGTATTCAAATCTTTATTTATAAAAGTATAAATTATCGAAAGTTATTCAGGGGGCCAATTAGACTGGCGAAAGCTGTAGAAATGTTGGAATATAAAATATATTGAAAATTTGTATAAACGTAACTCTCCAAAATCGGGTAAAATTTAAATGGATTGAACTTCTATTGTAATGTTTGCATGGCTGGAAAATATCATTTTAATTTTAATATTAATTTAAATATAAAATAGCTAAGGACCGAATTCCTTCTGCATGAAATATTTTTTGCTAAACCGGACCAGTGTTTTTGGGAAGGCGTATAAATAACTGTCTCAAGTGCAGTCATCAGTTCACTTAAAGCAACGGTTATGTTTTATGCCGTCTTTATTCCTAGGGTTAATCACATGACTTTGACGAATAAAGATCGTACATAGCAAACCACGTGACGCGTCACATGACTGGAGCCAGGCGTTGCGCCTCCAGACGAAAGATAAATTACTTTATGCTTCCTCGCCTTTAAGTCTGACAAAAATGGGGAGGGCTTCCGATGCCGTATTCTCCGGTGAGATTGTTTACAGCTTCAGATGCATCAACACAACGTAACATTTCCACCTTTCGAATATTTTTACTGAAACTGTTTTGTTTTTGTTGTAGAGGAAACCAAGGTGAAGATGTGGACATGATGATCGCTTCTCGCTGGCCAGTGGCAATAAACTTCTGTGATTAATGAACACGAAATCGGATTTGCGTTGCTACATGCTGAGTATGTATGTGTTTGCTTCACGTGGCTGGGGTCAACTTTTAAACTACAGGGCGCTAAATTAAAATGCTAACCAATGAGTACTATGTTTCATTTCGAAAACTTGGCATTTTTGGTAAACGGTATTTTCTAAATAAAAAAAGTGCTTTTATTGTATATAACAAAATTATTTTAGTCAATAAACTACAATAACTAACTAGCGTAGGCGTCTGGTGTAATCAGAGCTTAGGAATAACGGTGGAAGCTTCGTTGTACAGTCGGTTTCTAGCAGCTCCGAGACCATAACAGACGGGTTAACCAAACTGAGTGCGCATAGGCAGGAAAATCACATGAATAGGATTTGCGGAATTGGACACTGGTGACGCCGGTAACCCTATGCGACGACAGGTGTCGTGTTCCTACTCTGGATACACATTCACAGAGCTCTCAGATATAGCAGCCTGCAAACAGAGTTTCTCCACAAGTTCGCGTAGCACTGGTGCAGATATACTCCATAGCAATGGATCTAACTTAGGGATGATTTTAAGAACCTTTATTCATCACAGGGATATTCGTGGAGACCCATCCAACCCACAAACCTTCAGTGATTTTGTCCGCACTTCAGAAGAGACAGATTCATTTTACTACCAAAACCGGTGGAAGTTGATGTAGAAATTCAAAAAAATGTTTTTGGAATCGGAACAAGGTAACCCCTTAAAGAATGCGCACCTGTCGATTTTCCCGGTTAGTGCCACACCTTAACAAACTGGGTGGAAGGTGATGCGCAAGACATTGAAGCTGATCCTCTACAAGGTGGGATGACTGCGTGAACAGCTTCCTGGAGATTCAAAGAAACACTAAACTAGGATATAACGAGAGGAATTATAAACGTTTTAAAAGGTTTACATGGTGGATGTTTTCAGTAAGTCTTCTCCTGCATCTTCACCGGGTGCCAGCTGTCTTTCCTTCATCCCAACTTTCTTGTCACTGGACACCTCCACACAGTGTAACACATCAAATCGCAGTGGAACAATCTTCCTCGTGAACAGAAATCTAGCGAGGAGGGAAAACGACACGATGCCCAAAAAATTGACCAACATGGACAACGTCTTGAATGGGAACAGCTGACCGGACGTTTCACCGTAGAACGGGTATCTTATAACCACAGGTAAACCTATCAAGGGCTCGCCTCCACCTATTCGAAGAATCAGACTGATCAGGTATCCGGACAAACAGCCGTAAGAATTCACAGACTTGAACCACAGTACGCAGGTGAGCTGGGGAAACATGACGACATAGATTAAATCGGCACAAATAATAAGCAGCCCGTAAACTGAGTTTGTAGTGATGGCGAGAGCAGCCCCTAAAGTTCCAGATACAACTATAGATATCCTCATCACCCATCTTTCTTCTCTGTCTGAAGCCTGTGAAAGGAAACAATATATTATATGTTAACGTCTTGAGGTTTTGATTAGGGATCAAACAATAATTGATAATACTATACAATGGAAATACATTCATACAAGTAGTTTCAGACGCATCTTATAGGCTGATTATGTCGAATTTTTCTTAATCCAGTTGCAATATTTTGCTTTTGGGCAAAGGATTCTGATGGCGCATAGCTATGACAACGTCTACCTCCCACCTGTAAATCTGGGAAACGTAATCAGTGAGCAACTTTCGGAAGATTCATTCAGGTGTATGTTAGTCTATATGACCAAAATTATATATCTGGTTGAAATGTGAAATTTTTGAAAACGATTTTCATGAAATTTAAAAATATCTCCTTGTTATATCAGAGGGAAAAATTTTGGGAAAAAAAAAAGAAGAATCGGTCAACCGCAAGAGTTTGGCTTCCTTTGACATTATCGAATGATGCTGTGCACTAAAAATAAATCTAGAAGGTAGGATAAGGTGATTCCATACCGAAAATTTTAATGTTCCCGACCTGGTAAACCATTCGATATATCCTCAACGAATTTTGGTTGAGTCAAATTTACTGGAACTTGTAGCTTAAGACCAAACAAACGTTGCGTAAACACACCTAGCTACTAAATTCTTCCACATACCATTATGCTTTTCTTCAAGCAGCTGTTACCATTAAGTCATTAGGTTCAATTGTAATATTTTTATGGCCTCTCATCATTCTGTTCATTGAACTCAGATACTGGAACCTGGTGGATTTCTCTTATTTCAGGTGATATTTTGAACCTGCTCATTTCGCGAAAATGGTTCAAAAACACCCTTTACTAAAAGAACGATAAATCCGTCCAGATTCCTGCCATCGTTTCTCTTCTTCAAATGGCCACAGACACACGTGCGGGGCCATCTGTTGTTTTGATGTTGTCATGGCGACCGCTCCCAGAATTCCTCCAACCAAAAGTGGAATGTTTCTACTGATAGACGAGAAATTCGAAAAATGTCACTTATTGTTGTCTCTTTAATTATGTTCTGCATAAAAACTATTAAAAGTGCATTTTCTCGTGTGAGCTACAAATAAAAGGTATACTTACAAAATTTCATAGTCGGATTAATATATAATTTACAGTAATTTTAATAAGATTTCGAATTTAATTAAGAGTACAATAGAATTAATATTACACAGACTTAGACAAATAAAATTACTTATCACGTTAGTTTCTTTCCATAATTTTATGAACAAATTATCTGCTCAACGACCCAATTCACTTTATTTATTATACTCTTGGTCGTTTAACTAAAGTAAATGGTATCACAAATAATGTAAAACTTGTTGGTCTTTTGTTGTTGTTTCTTTCGATAAATAAAATATTTCACTTGTTAATTCTTACCTGAGGTCTGATTATCTGTTTGTATAAATTATGTGCTAAAGACGTTCCGACTGCCAACATGGTAGAGTCCGCTGATGACATCACTGCTGCTGAGACAGCACCAAATCCAATCAGAGAGACCGCCAGGGGGCAGAGATATTCTAGCACAAGTGGGAGAATGTGACTCCTTTTATCCTCTGGAAAAGGAATTTCTCCAGTGTAAGTTGTTTGGTTCCAGTCTGGAAAAACATACATTGAAATTACTTCATTATGTTGCCTGTTTTTAATATTAAACCGTACAGAAAGATTAAGTCATTTTCAGAAAACCTAGTATTTACGATATTGTATTTTCGATACATTATGGGAGTAGACGAATAGAGACGAGTACGGTAACTTACCTGTTGCAGCACCTATCACTCCTCCTATGGCCGATGGTATGGTTATAAGAAAACTCGGTACAGCAGCCAGGACAGTCACCCATTTCGCTATCTTCGCTGTTTTACACGCAAGAACTCTTTGAAAATAAGTCTAGAGAGGAATAACATCTTAATCTTTATTATATTTTTAATGTAAGTGTATTTCTATTCTTTAAACATCGATACATCTGCATGACAGTAAAGTAGACAAATAACCACAACCATCTTAAATGACGGAAATTGATACTTTTTGAAAGCGTTGTCGTGAGAGAGTAATTATAATGATCGTTCACGCGAAAGTTTACACAAACGATTTCCAAACAGACACTGCCGAACCATCAAGCGTTTTTATATCACGTGAACAACAACTAACTTTGTTGTGAGAGTGATGTCCCTTTTGACTTTCAAATGGAGTGAGTAGCTTATTTCGCCCATGTTTATGATACCGCAGTGAATAGTCAACCGCTTTATAATGCATTCGGCTATTTTACCATCGCATTTCAAAGGTGAAATAATGAACAGGAAATTATCACACATGTTTCAGTGAATTGTGGGCGAAAAAATAAAAATGAAGTGACATCGTCAGCTGGGCGGACGCCATACAGCAGACAATCTTGGACACTGTGGCAATCGAGCAGCGTACATGGCGCAGTTTGTGGTTTTCATAACAGGAGAGCTACAATATCTTCCACACATGTTCTCGTAAGTATCGGAGGACAGGGTTAGTTTTCTAAGTTTTTCTTTAATTATTAGTCAAGGATGAGATCTTTTCATTTGATTAGCAGACTTCATCTTGATTTTAAAACCCTGTGACATTTTATTAATAAACGTTAAAAAAATTTTTTTTTAAATGATTTTAAAATAGTAGTGGCCAGAACGACATGAAATTATTTAAAATGTCGCTTATAATAACTTCAGAAATAACATTATAACACGTTTAAAATTATTTGACTCAAATCTACGACAATGAATTCGCGGTTAAACAAACGTGTTATTCTTTAAAGGCGAGAGCCAAAATTTGAATCCTAGTCGCAGTCGAATCGGTTTGGATTACTTCCCTTGGATGCTCTATTTTCACTTTTCTTGATGAACCGGTCATGTTGCTACGGATAATTTGTGGCTTTTACACTTCGACAAACGAGTCAGGCTATTTCGGACGTCGGCAGTTAACAACGCAATGACAAATATCGTGATGTATTATTATTATTATTATTATTATTGTTAACGATACTACTGTCAATTTTTTTCGTATACCCATAGACAGATCAACTAAATGTCTTTCGTAATTTCTAATTAAATTCCGCTATTTCGTAGTTTTCTTTGTTAACAATGATAATAATACTTCATATAATAATACCTTTAAGGAGAGTTGTTTATGACTTCATGTTTGTACTACAGTAATATTCAGTCTTAAAGTATAAATGCGGATTCAACCATCAGCTGATGGCTTGATCACACTGTAATAGGTTTTATTTGTGTGTTGTGTCTACCTATAACATAGACTCAGTGGTGTTACCGGATGTAAGACGACTGGATCTGTGCTATACCGACTTTCTATTTCTTTCCCTTAAGACGAACCAACCTGCCAGGCGAATCCTCCAAATATCAACATCAAATAGGTGTCCAGGTAGACACCGATCATGTGTGTAGGGACACTACCCTGCCAGCTGTCCCCAACCGAAGACAGATTCACGGCCGGGTGATCATAGGCGAAGGGAACCGAGACAACCTGGTGGAAAGGGAAAACAGAGTAAAACCGATTAGTAGAACACGCCAATCACACACCAAACGCACACACACACACAAGCATACAGAACCTAAAGCATTATAAGAGAAATGTTTAACGAATTTGTAGAAACAACATAAATTGTTTAATTAGTTGTTGTTTTTTTTTTAAGTTAAAAGATTTATTAAGCTAATAATTAAGCTTTCAGTTGGTTGTGTGTAAATACTGCGGTCAAAGGGTTTTTCTAAAGAGATTCTTGTATTTCCCAGTAGTTTTCAGATTTAAAAAAATTCTAATTTAAATCTTGGATTAAGTTACCTGTAGAGGTTGACTTGAGATATCAGCGCAAATTGAGTCGAGTTATCTACCCTGATTTAAATTGAGTTATCGACCTTAAATCAGGTGGCGTAATCGGTCTTTACCAGTTGGGATTTAATACCAGATTTAAATAAACTTGTTACTCTGGTTGTTAAACTTCCTCACGCTCTCTTTATTATCAGGTTTTGGGGCGAATTTATTCCACTTATTTGCAATTTTGTGCCCACAATAACCAGATTATTCTTATGCCGGCTAGTAAATTAAATATTGAAAATAAATTAAAACATCTTGCGTATTAGTGTCGATCTCTTTATAACAGAACAAGAGATTTATTGACCATAGTGAGTTATCTGTAGTCCGGCTGTTCTGCAAAGATAGAAATGTGCGCCTTGTCCATTCAGATACACAACTTACGGTTGGAAATAAGCTTTTAATTACTTAACTACATCGTTAATAGTGTTTTGCTACGTAACTCACGGCAATATCTGTAATTGAGTTAGGTGCTCTGTATGTATGTGTTTTCAATAACTTCAGATACTGAAAGCACATCTATTGTAACAGTATTTCAAGATAAATAAAACCTAGAAAGTTACCCTAAAGACATAGTTATGCCATAAAAAAATGTTTGATCGCGAATTCAACTTTAAATCTTGTATAGAGATCAGTGATATATTCTGAATTACTGAAAATCGTTTTACCGCAGTGAATAATTTGCTGTAACACAACATAAACACAAATAGAGACAGACAGGGAAATTATGAATGTAGTTAAGCTGACATAGGGTTCCGATGACAAAAATAAAACTTATACTGATAATAATTTTCAGCATTAATTAGATAAAGATGTCAAATATTTAAAACATGATGATTCAGTTGATATGAAAGACAATAGAGCTATGAACCAAAAATATATCGAATATAAAATCGCCAACATCTAGCCAAAGAAATCATGATTATCATTTAGTAAATAAAAGTATGTTGATGGTTGAAAATTAAAACAAGTAATACTTACGCTTCCTGCTTGGAATAGTGGAATTAAATCTTTTGGTAATGTCAATTAGGAATTATTACTGGCAGTTTCAGTAATATCTTCAAATAGCTCATTAGGTTATGATAGGTTAGATCATACTTTCTAGATAAGTAGAAGCCAAGATTAAGTCCAATGCAGACTATGTATATATCAACAACCTTATTTCAAAACGATAATATTGTGTAAGTTTTACACTTTCTCTGTCATTTTTGCATTTAAATTTTTAAAAAAACATACAATCAACTTTGTCACAGTTTCAAATGGAAATATAAATTATAAAAGGGAATTCTAACTTTACAAAGAAGATAAATGGTAGTGTGCAATCTAAGACACTAATGTGAGGTGGTGAAGACAATGGCTCGATAATCTCGGCTCGCAGACGCTTTGTGAGCGAGAACTAGAAATGTAGTATCCTTGTGTTGAAAGCAAAATGTGGCGCCAAACGGGGCATCTTCCCCAGCTCTTAAATATTGTATTTCAGTGAGGAAACCTAATCTTAGCGACGTGTTTCCTGATTGAAACAAACATTTTTTGTGAGCTGAAGGCGCCCTCATATGTACTACATTGTGGACACTATTCGCTGATAATTTACCATTTTGAACTTCACTTGCTCTTGCAAATTAAATATCTGTACTGTAGTATTTTTCTGGTTTTCTAGGTTTCACAAGTGATACCCAGCATTCTGGGTTTATCTTTAGAATTATGGATATTCCATATAGTCATGAATTCAGACTTTACGAATACATGAGGGTACCGTGTATTTGTGGTGGGTTCCAGAAGATATCACTTTGTTCGTTCACGAAAGAATAGATACGAGAAAGATCTGATTTTCTGTTCAGGAAATTCAGCCATTTATGTGACCAGGTCTGGAATTATCATCGACGTAAAGATCCGGTGGATGTGATGGAGATCTCTTTGATTTCATTTATCTCATAGCAACATTATTTATGAAACAATGAAATGATGCATGGAATCAGCAAAAGCAAACTTCTTGGTCAGTATTTAGACAATCAGGTGCTTCTCCGTCATTCGCATGAAACCAGGTAATACTTTGAGGCTACTTGACATTCGCCACCATTTCATATTGTCATTGTCTTTTTGTGCTTTATGACGGCCATTCAGATGAAAATAAATGTAATATTTTCGTACTGTGGCAAAGAGTCTCATTTTGTTGATGTTTACCTTCAATATTAGAAAACAGGTAAAACACAGCTCTGGAGAAAACGTGCTACTGCTGCTGCTGCTGCTGGTGGCAGGATTTCATCTTTTAAAAGACTATTTATCTTCAAACCGTTTTCTCGGTCGGTTTATTCGTCACCACCGACCCCGTGACTTCCAACTTAGGTCTCATTACAAATGGTTTCGTGAGAGGGTGAGACCGACTCCTGCCTGGAGGGCGGAAGTGTGAGAAGACTTCAGACTACATAGTCTTCGTGAAAGAAGAAACGGAAAAGAATATTTTTCGATACCAAACCAACAACGATGAAGAAAAACTGGATGACGTCAGTGCAGGCTACGGAATAGAGGCCCCCTAGGAACGTGTAGAACACAACCACAGACGTGGACACGATAATGGCTATGGTGTCGCTGATGTCAAGGATAATCGACATGGACGTTCCTGAAAAAGAACAGCAATAAAGGGAAAATGCTTAATTTAATAAATTACTTGTTGAAGTTTGAATAACACTAATTATTCCCAACCATCCTAAATAAACCCACCGTGAACTGTATAAACAAATACAGAATTGTTTATCTATGACATAAGTGACTTTTATTTATACACTATAATAATAACAATAATAATGGTTTTTGTAAGTACAATGTTCATACTGTAGCATACTGTAGTGTAGTACGTACAGCCTCTGCTAGAAGACGCGAGCCTCATACTCCATTCTTGCATCTGTCTCTTTGCAGGTTTTAAAATTACAAAAAAATTGCTAAAACAAGATACATTGCTCCCATTGAACCAGAAAAAGGAGATTAGGGATTATTTCTTAACAAATATGAAATTCCCATCGCTAACATGTCTCGTGCTCATTTGAGGAACCTCCAGCCAGCCTCGACACCATTCGCGTCCACTAGAGACTCGAACTTTCCATGGATGACTTCCTGCTGAGTGTGAATTTTGATTTTCTAAAGTCCACTTTTACGGTTACATATTGAAATGCTTATCCCCTTCGACCGGATGTAAAGCCAAGAGATCGATTTATCGGATTATTGATGACATTATAAAATAACTCACCTAACGCTTTCAAAGTAGCCGCGGTCCAAAACAAGTCACCCAGAATTTCGGGTAGCAAGAATATGGCCCCTATTCCTTTCCCGTACTTCTCTTGGAAGGGGTCAAACATGGTTACGTAATTGGCGTTCCGCATCTTGGAGGCGTAGAAAAGGCCACCTGTGTTAAAAAATGCGTTGTAAACAGAAAAAAACTAATTGAACTTCAAATATATTATATAGACAAACAGGTAAATTGGTGATCATGCGCAGCAGCATCAGCGCGAAAGAGCGGAGTCAGAGACGGGATTCAGAAGAAGCTTCATGGAAAGTTACGATACTAGGTCCAGCTGAATACAAGAAATCAGATAACTACATGAAAACGTAACGAACACAATAAAAATACAAAGTCTTGGAATATCGAAACTGACAGGACAGTGGATGGAGACAGTAATGCAAGAGGTTCCAGACAACGGGCGGTATTAGGGAAACATGTCGCCAAAGAAGATGAATAAGGGACGAACAAACAATAGAAAAAAGACCAGTTTTCCATAAGTTTAAAGATGGATGGCATCAATACGGCCAATGCATTAGAACGGAAACAAAGTGGGGGACATGCAATAACATATTATGCTAATAATAATAATAATAATAATAATAATATAATAATAATAATAATAATAATAATAATAATAATAATAATAATAGTGAAATACTACAATTCCATTATTAAAAAAAATAAACATGTAAAAGTGAAAGAAATAATATTATTACGATAATTAGATATTTTCTTCATTTGTGATAATGTAAAATATGAAAAAATAAATAGCGCAATAATATGGTAATTATTAATAAGAAATTAAAGAATAAATATAAATGTAAACAGTAAATTATAACAAAAAATTGTATGTCAATTAAAAGGTAAAAGGTATCAAAATTAAGTACCTGAAATTTTACCAATCTAATCTCTGAATTTTAAACGAATAATAAACTTGTATTTATTATGTATATTCTCAGAAAGTGGATGTCCAATCAAGTATCCGACTTTTCATTCAAACACATTTATTCGTACATCTGGTTACTGATATTAACAAATATAATTAAAATGTATGTACGAAATGTTTCATAATAAATTTATTTTCAAACTGAATGAGAAAGATATCGTAATAAAAATTTTCTAATATTCCACAACGAGTATTTTGTATATCTACTATCACCTGAATTGTCGGCACTAAAGTCATCCTACACCTGTAAACATTAGCTGAATCCCTATATCTAACCCATCTCAAATTAGCTCAGTAGGTGAGATCTTGGCGCTGAGATGGCTACTCCATTTCTTGGGCACCGTCCGCTTGTTCACCTGATATATTCTTTGGGTTGTGAAGTGCGCTTGGTGTCAGTTACTTATTACATGATCTGCTCATGAACTATCAGTCGATTCCCAGCGGGAATATCATGATGTTGCAACGATGCATGGTGTATATCCTTTGCGTAAATTCCATCTATCTATTTTTAGTAACCTATTGACCTGAGAGCAGCCAAAATGTCCACTTAATTCTACATTTAGCTAAATGCATCCAACTGCTCGCCAGAAATTTCTCCCGCCTTTTTTATGCGCCGCCATCTCTTTGGTCTAAAATTGAAATTGGCTCTCAACCTTGTATAATATCTCATGGTCAACTTGTTGACTCGTGATGGTTCCTTGGCCAAGCCAGCCTCGTTTTCTTCCACTTCGCGCCTAAGAGACACGCGGTCAGATCTCCGAACACTCATGTCTAGGATTCCCCGATGCTTCTTGATATCTGTCTTGTATACGAAGCTCGATCGTTTTTATTGTAAACTATGTCCTGTCATCGTCCTTCTTTCACACCGGCATCTGTTGTTAACTGTAGCCGTGGATGCACTACCAACAGCTGTCTTGCTTACTATGCTGAGAAACTATTATCTGCAAGCAAACAACAGTTGATTGTTCTAAAATGAGGGCGTGCATATATCATTTATGCCATCCTTTACTGAAATAGTTGCTAAAGCATTTAAACACTGTATTCTTTAATTCTACGTTTGAATGCCAGGATGGCGAACAACATGAAAAACATTTATCAGGTGAAAGACAGTAGACTGCACAGGGGGGAGTTCTGCAGCATAACCTTATTGTAATAGATGTTGTCATACGTAGTAACTGCCATGATGTAATTGTCACCTGTAAATTGATTGATCGTATCTGATAAATGAGAGAGTCTGCTGTTATGATGCAAAAAAAAGGCGATGGATAAATATAAAGTAGATATATATACCTATAATCAGGCCGATGCTGTAGCCAAGAGGACCCTGTGTCCATACGACTCCTCGCCAAGCCATCACCTCGGCTGTTCCATTAATGTAACCTCCCCCAACTGCTGTTGCTGCATAACAGAAAGGAACCAATCAGGCAAATCTCGCCGTTAAAGCTACATTCTGTTTTATGAGCAGCACATGTACCTTTGTTTTTAAGTTTCTATTCAAGAAAAAATTGCCTCCATTACTGTTAGAACAGCTTTGTAAAAAGCCTCAATTTCCTCGGTCAACGCCTACGTCATTAATCAGGGGAAGATTAAGGATCTATTGGGGTCTTCAGTAAAGTAGTCCCCATCGGATGTTTACACCGCGCATTGATAATGAACCAGATCACGATACGCTGTGTTTAAGTCAACTGCCCAATTTTTTGCTATGCACCAAACCGCGTCGTATGATACCCGCCATAGAAAATTGACGGGATCGCCATCGATGTAGACTAGCACGACAAGGAAGGACATTTGGCTTCAGGAGTCGTGTCGAGTCTTGTGTACTGAGATCTATTAACAGAAGTGGTTGTCATCATGAAAACATTTGAAATACAGTTCACGGAGTACAGCGCGGTAAGCTACACTTATAGCCGGAAGTACGAGACTGGTGTTTGTAATTAGAATAAGAATAAAGCCACACATCTCACTGGTTTATCTTTACTGACATATTAATCAGGCTCTTCTCTTCATATACTGGAAATGTCTTTTTTTATGTACCCGTGAATATTTAGAAGCATAAAATTTATAGGGAATGCACGTTTTGAATTATCGCTTTCTTTCACCCTTTGAGAGAGAGAGGAAACATCGTGTAAAATATGGCCACAGCCAATCTGTTACACTAATTTCGATAACAACTGCCATCACAGACGAGTCGTTCGCATGCTTTACATACATTTTTTTTAAATTTCAGTTAATTTTTATCCTTTCCACCGTCCAGTTTGTAACTGATAGGGACAGGAGAATTCTGAGAGCGATTTACAGGTTCGGGAATGTGGATTGAAGGACACCTTCCCTCCAAACTGGCACCAATTTGTTTTGGAGATTTTCCCGGCTCATTATGTACAAAAAAAAATGTAAGGTTAATTTAAGAGGCATCCAGTGGGCGACAAAGACAAGTTAATCACTGGTTAATTACAGCATAGAAAGTTTCAGTGGGAGATCTTGGCTTTCCTCCCGTAAGATCTCGGTTGAACTTTTTCCTTTACCGTAACAACTCAGATCACTTTGATAATCTTGTGAAAGGCTTTCATTCGTTTCTAGCAGCATTTTCCAAATTCTGGAATTCATCTCTCAATGAGGCCGGGTAGATCCGAGTGATCGCAGTAGTTGAATCACTGTGTTAATGTCATTGTGTTTTTTTTTTTCCTACAACTACATCACGATGATTATAAATCGTTGGAAAACAAGTTCTCCAAAATTGTGCCATAGATTCTGTTTTCAAATGTTCCACTTTACTATGAAGGGAAATCGTTTCAGTCGGGTGTCATGTGACTGGTTATGTCTTTTAACAGAACTTTGGTAGAAATTTCTCTCTCTCTGTACTGATGTCATATCTGTGTGTGTGTGTGTGTGTGTGTGGTGTGTGTGTGTGTGTGTGTGTGAGATTTAAAAGACTAATTTTATTCAAAAAAGTTCGAATACCGAAAGGCTACTGTTCATTTTGATACAAAAGTTGTTTATCGTTGAAAAATCTGATTCAGGGTTATCGATATGTCGATATACGAGGTCTGTCGAAAACGTATCCGACTTTATTTTTTCCCGTGAGGAGTAATGAGGTTAGGGAGACAAAAGTGTGCATAGTGGAGCCCCTTGCCTTCATGCGCATGCGTGGTTTTTGGTGGGCTTGCTGGATGCGTCAGTCGCTGTCAGGCAGCCATCGTGTGAGGTGCTGTACTACTTACTCGTCGCATTGTCATTTTGCCTGTGATGACGGAACGTGGTGGAGCAACGATCTTGCATCAAGTTTTACCAAAAGCTTGGAGATACCCAAGCGGAAACAATTCGCAAAATTCAACAGGCTTTTGGTGACAATACCATGGGTGTTACCCAAATAAAAGAATGGTTGGCACAACAGGTTCAAAGATGGTCGCACATCGGTGGAGAGTGACCAGTGTTCCGGGAGGCCGTCAACAAGCCGCAATGCAGTGGTTATCGAGAAAGTGCGGACCTTGATGATGGAGGATCGTCATTTGACGGTGCGGGAAATTGGTGACGAGGTTGGGATCAGTAAAGATTCTGCACATGCAATTTTAAAGGAGGATTTTGGCTCACGGAGAACGGCAGCGAAATTTGTGCCCGAGCTGCTTTCTCAGGAACAACAACAACTTCGTCTTGAGGTTGAGCAGGACCTGCTGGATACTGCCAACAGGGATCCTGAGTTCCAGAATACCGTGATAACTGGAGACGAGACGTGGGTGTACGGGTACGACCTGGAAACCAAAGCTCAGTCATCACAGTGGAAGCACCAAACGTCGCCAAGATCCGCAGAAAAATCAATGTGATGCTGACTGTTTTCTTCGACTACCGAGGCGTTGTGCATCACGAATACGCACCAGGACAACAGTTACAAAGGAGTACTATCAGGAAGCCCTCCGACGTCTTCGTGATGCAGTTCGGCGCAAGAGACCGGATCTGTGGGCCTCGCAAAACTGGCAGCTGCGTCATGACAACGCCCCGGCTCATTCGTCGCAGCTGATCCAAGGTTTCTTGGTAAAGAAAGGCATTTCGCTTATTCACCAGGCTCTCTACTCTCCAGACATGGCTCCTTCTGACCTCTGGTTGTTCCCAAAAATGAAGATGCCACTGAAAGGCTCCCGTTTTGAGAGCCGAGAGGACACCATGCGAAATGCGACGGCGGAGCTGAGAGCCATTCCGGAAGAAGCATTCCAGACGTGCTTTGAACAGTGGAAGGATCGCTGGGCTAAGTGTGTGGAGGCTCAAGGGGCCTACTTCGAAGGGGATTAGCAATTGAACCCCACCAAGTACGTAATTTTTTTTCCCAGCCTAAGGTCGGATACCTTTTCGACAGACCTCGTATATCGGATTTCAGACGTTGAGATGAGAATGATTATCTTATAATTAATCGAACTTTTGCTCAATCCGTTTTTACTACGAGATGTCTGTTCCAATGATTGATTACGTAAGAAATTCTGTGACGTAACATCTGAATTTTCAGTGCAATTAAGATTGAATCGTAACTGTCGACTTCAAAACACTTTAAATTCAATAGTTTTTTTTGATATGACGACTCAATTTCACAAAACAGAATTACAAAGCATGTTGGCCAAGGTTTCTGAGCTGTGCAATATGGGATTTTGTATTCTACTATCTACTTCCACTCCCGAAAGGTAGTTAAGGTCATTAAGTCACAAAATGATATCGTTTCGGTGTCTTTTCTTTAATAAACAACCAATAGGAAGTAGCCGAAAGGTTATAGCAGACTTTATGAAAAATTTCCATAATTCTAAAAAATAAAACCTCGCTATTTATTATTTTCTGCTAATTATATGTAGTATTTTTTGTTGTTGGGTATTTATCAATACGAACTTATTTTATCACTGATACAACATACATATAAAACATCCCTATTAAGGAACAAAACTTTGATTCTCTGGGAAAGCTGTCAGTAACATCCACTAAACTTTAATATTAAAACAGTGGCGGAAAAATTGATTTTAAGCGCAGTTACTTTTTAAATAACCCTAACCCTGACGGTCACGGGTCAGCACTATTCAGTTTCCACCAATTGAAAATAAGAAATATTCTTAATCAACCCTAATAGCGCGATTTCAATAATCTGTGACAATGGCATCTTTCTAAATAAAGTTTTGGCGGTTCCATAAATAAGTATTTGATACTCCGTTGTATTCGTGGATTTTTCTGCTTCGTCACCCAGAATCAGACTTTAATATGAATCCGCAATTTCTGCGTAAATGGCGCCTTCCTAAATAAGGTCTTGGTAATTTCCTTAAAATCCATGATCGTTTTATACCTCCATATTATATTCGTAGTTCTTGTCTCGAGTTCGCTGCCATCAACAGTCAGAAACAAAACAAACTGTTCTGTGCTTCACATTGAAATGGTGAGGATTCTATATGATAACAAAGCGCTAAACATTGATGACGTCCTCTCTATTATTTCCGCCTCCTCCTTTGAAGAGTCTCGGATATAAATCATCACATATAGTTTGCGGCCTAGATAGCAAATTCGTTTGACTTATTTGCGTTTATTAATCAACTCGAAAATATGGTCAAAACAGGTGGAAACATTTGGAATGCTTGATATTTTAGATTAGAAGCTGATTGAACCAGATAAGCTTATGTCTTTCCTTTACTTTAGTTAGAACAAGTTTTCATATTTTTATACCCATTCTCTCTCTCTCTCTCCATCATCTCTCTCTGTACTGACGTCATCTCTCTCTCTCTCTCTCGCCTCTCTCTCTCTCTCGCTCTCTCTCTCTCTCTCCTCTCTCTCTCTCCTCTCTCTCTCTCCTCTCCATCATCTCTCTCTGTACTGACGTCATCTCTCTCTCTCTCATCTCTCTCTGTACTGACATCATCTCTCTCTCTCTCTCCATCATCTCTCTCTCTCTCTCTCTCCATCATCTCTCTCTGTACTGACGTCATCTCTCTCTCTCTCCATCTCTCTCTCTGTACTGACATCATCTCTGTCTCTCTCTCTCTCTCCATCATCATCTCTCTCTCTCTCCTCTCCATCATCTCTCTCTGTACTGACATCATCTCTGTCTCTCTCTCTCTCTCTCTCATCATCTCTCCTCTCTCTCTCTCTCTCACACACCACACACACACACACACACACAAGACCAAGGATAAGGATTTATTCTACAAGATACGACATGATGTTAGGTTTTGTCATTTTAAACTGGCCTATTCTTTGACGAAAGGGTTAATGGTATCTGAAAAAAAATATCGCATGTATTCTGTTTTCTTTATTACCTGCGCTCATGAATGTTAGCTTTGTTTAATTGCACGTATCTTTGTGTTCCACGAAGAAATATTTAAAATCATTCACCACATAAGTGGGTGAGCAGGTCAGAGAGTGGACAAACAGGGAGGAAAACAAACAACAAACAGATGAAAATAGAAAGGTTTGCTCCATAATAACATCCGCCTGTAGTTAAAACAACATGTCAGTCAACAACTTCAGTGGCCTCCTCATAACCTGGACTCATCTGTGTGTACATTTACGTAGGAAACCAGTCTAACCAAGTCCTTGGCCAAGTGAAAGCGGGCGCACACAAACACACACAGCCACAAATACACACAACAGACAAACACACAAACACCACAAAACACAAACACACACAGCCACAAATACACAAACACACACTCACACACGCATACACACAACAAACCACAAAACACAAAAACACGAACACACCACTCACTCACTCACACACACACGCACACACACACCCACACACAGTCACAAACACACACCCACCACACATACCACACAGCCACAAATACACAAACACACACACACACACACCCACACACAGTCAAAAACACACACCCACACATACACACACAGCCACAAATACACAAACACACACACACACGCACACCACACATACACACACAACCACAAATACACAAACACACACTACACACACACACTCACACACACCCCACACCATACACACAGTCACAAATACACAAACACACACAAACACACACCCACACACAGCCACAAAAAACAGACACACACACCCACCATACCACAACAGCCACAAATACACAAACACACACTCACACACACCCACACACATACACACAGTCACAAATACACAAACACACACTCACACACACCCACACACATACACACAGTCACAAATACACAAACACACACAACCACACAAAAACACAAACACACACCACACCACACCACACACACACCCACACATACACACAGTCACAAATACACAAACACACACACATACACACACAAAACACAAACACACACCACACCACACCACACACACCCACACACATACACACAGTCACAAATACACAAACACACACATACACACACAGCCACAAACACACACCCACACACATACACACACAGCCACAAACACACACCCACACACATACAACACAGCCACAAACACACACCCACACACATACACACACAGCCACAAACAAACACCCACACACATACACACACAGCCACAAATACACACACACCACCCCACACACCCACACACACCTCTACCTGCTGGTGTAGCGGTAATTTGATAAAGCTCTGTGTAGGTAAACAGGTCAGTCACCCGAATAGTCCTGTATCGCCAATACTCGCGCAGACAGGTGAACAGAATATCTTACAAACTTTCACGACAAGAAGGTCGACGTTAAATTAGAGGAAATCGTCGTCCAATTGCGGAAAACACTAAAACACGGACCAAAACAGATCACGGAATAAGCAACACTAAAGACCTTTTGTTGAACGCTATAATTTTATGTATAATAATTAATTTAAGTCTTTCCTAAATAACCATTCACGAAGACAAAAGGTCTGACTGTGCTTCATCATCTCACAGAGAGCAGCCGGCCCCCTTCGTGACCCTAACCCCGTCCCCGATACCAGTCGTAAGGGCCCTCAGCTCGACCACCTGACTCCGCCAAGTTACGGTCTCCTCGCGAGGGACTCAAATAATGAGGAAAAATACTGCGTATATTTATCCGCACCGCAGCTGAAGGGTTAAAGTAAATGGTCTTTCTGGCCGGGGGGGTGTGTGTGTGTGTGTGGTGGATGGTGGTAGGTGGGCGGTGGTTTTGTATTTTAATCACAGCCGTATGAAGAGATGCCTACAGTACGGGTACGAAATATTCGGTGTAACTCGGCCATCCATTAGAACCGGCGGCGGCTCTCTGTTAAATGACTTCACGCAGGGACAAGTGAGACGAGAGGATGATTGGATTACCTGTGAGGCTGAAGAAGGCCAAAAAGGCTCCCATGCTGCGATCGGCCACGAACAGCTGGCTCGTGTTCTGGGAGGTTTTCCTGCCGGCGTAGATGCCCAGAACCAGGATGAGCGCGTAGAAGATGAGGACGGAGATCAGCCCAGGTACGTCAACCGCCATTTTGTGTTTGTTGGTGGACGGGGGAGGATCTATCTTCTTTATTAGCAAATGAAATTTCAGCATCGGTTAAGCTCTTTCAACTACCGGATTAGTATAACGACCGCAGTCGTGTTGCTTGTGATGAATTCTATTTCCGTCAACTACCCTCTGTCACACATAAATATATTATATCCATTGTACATAAGAATTTGAGAGGTCAACCATAGCAGCTTAAATGGACGGTCCCTCGGGTAGCCACTTGTGATGCCGTCTTCTCAAATAACTGCATGAGTGGTCAGGATACTTTAGACACGGGTATCTTTAGAGTTGGCAGGGAAAGTCGGGGAAAAAGGAATAGAATTTATTTGAAATAAAAAGAACTGATCTATGATGTTACAAAAAAGTAAAATTCATTTTTTAGAGTATCTTTCATTGCAAGGATGAAGCAGATTTCTCTTTAGGAGTTCTCGGATTCTTGTATTGCTGAAGATAAAATAAACAGACATCTCTTTATGAGCTGTGATTTTCCGAACTTTAATTTAGCATTAGGCAAATGGTTTTCATTGGATACATTTAATCCAATAAAGGATTTCTAAAATTATAATTATACATAATTAGTGTCCTCTCTCTCTATCTCTCTCTCTATCTATCTCCTCTCTCTCTATCGATCTATCTATTAGCGATCTATCTCTCTCTCTCTCTCTCGCTCTCTCTATCTATCTTCTATCTCTCTCGCTCTCTCTCTTCTCTCTCTCTCTCTCTCTATCTATCTATCTATCTCTCTCTCTCTATCGCTTCTATCTATCTATCTATCTATCTCGCTATCTATCTATCTATCTCTCTCTCGCTCTCTATCTATCTATCTATCTATCTATCTATCTCTCTCTCTCTATCAATCTATCTATCCTCGCTAGCTACTCCTCTCTCTATCAATCTATCTATCTCTTTCTAGCTAATTCCTCTCTCTCTATCTATCTTATCTCTCTCTCCTCTCTCTCTCATCTCTCTCTCTCTACTCAATCTATCTATCTCTCTCTCTGCTAATTCCTCTCTCTCTATCTATCAATCTATCTATCTCTAGCTAATTCCTCTCTCTCTCTCTCTCTCTCTCTCTCTCTCTCTCTCTCCTCTCTCTCTCTCTCTCTCTCTCTCTCTATCAATCTATCTATCTCTCTCTCTAGCTAATTCCTCTCTCTCTAAATATCAATCTATCTATCTCTCTCTAGCTAATTCCTCTGCTCTATCTATCTATCGATCTATCTATCTCTATCTAGCTATCTATCTATCTATCTCTCTCTCCTCTCTCTATCAATCTATCTATCTCTCTCTCTAGCTAATTCCTCTCTCTCTATCTATCAATCTATCTATCTCTCTCTAGCTAATTCCTCTCTCTCTATCTATCAATCTATCGAGCTATCTCTAGCTAATTCCTCCTCTCTCTATCTATCAATCTAGCTATCTCTCTCCATAGCTATTCCTCTCTCTCTCTTCTATCTATCTCTCTCTAGCTAATTCCTCTCTCTCTCTCTCTATCTATCTATCTATCTCTAGCTATTCCTCTCTCTCTCTCTATCTCTCTCTCTCTCTAGCTAATTCCTCTCTCTCTCTATCTATCTATCTCCTCTAGCTAATTCCTCTCTCTCTCAATCTATCTATCTCTCGCTAGCTAATCCTCTCTCTCTATCTATCAATCTATCTATCTCTAGCTAATTCCTCTCTCTCATATCTATCAATCTATCTATCTCTCCTAGCTAATTCCTCTCTCTCTCTATCTATCTATCTCTCTCTAGCTATTCCTCTCTCTCTCTCTATCTATCTATCTATCTCTAGCTAATTCCTCTCTCTCTCTCTATCTCTCTCTCTCTCTAGCTAATTCCTCTCTCTCTCTAGCTAATTCCTCTCTCTCTCTATCATATCTACTCTCTCTAGCTAATTCCTCTCTCTCTCTCTATCTATCTATCTCTCTCTAGCTAATTCCTCTCTATCTATCTATATCTCTCTCTAGCTAATTCCTCTCTCTCTCTCTCTCTCTAATATATTTATAATGTTTATAAATCAGTTTTATTTTTAACTGAATTTTTATTAAAAAAATTCATTCCTTCTTTTTTAAGTGATAAAAGTAAGCTAAGTATTATGATTAAATTATCTGAAATTCAGGGCAAAAATAATACTCGTATACCTTCTCCAAAATATCATTATCTTTATCCACATTTTTTTGGAGTCATTAATTTTAGACAAATAATATTTACTTTTTTAAATTTTCCTAATAAGTTCTTAATTTATTTGGCTTTAGAGGTGAGGATGGAAAAAAAAGAAGAGAGAATTATTTGAATCTATGCCATTTTGTGATTCTGAATTGACACTCACATACTTACTACTGTATATTTATACACGCATGATCGGAGTCTACCTGGATGTCCAACTCATTCTCGCATTTAGCGGATTTACCTGGCAGAGAGAAGAAGAGATGTCCGGACGAAAACATCATCAATACTTCAAAATCATCTTATATCAGAAAGCGGTTCCGAGTCAGGAAAGTCTCACAGCTAGATAGAAACGAAAATTGCACTTATACTTTCACAGTGTAGTGCAAATATGAAGTGTGAAAACAACTGTCCTCACAGGTATTATTATCTGCGAAACAATGAAGTTTAAAGGGGATATTACGAAATACTCGCAGGTTGTTATGCCAAGTGGGACTGATCTATCATAGGGTATACGAGGGAAAAAAGGACACGGTAAATGATTTGGTTCGAAATTAACATAATAATAATAATAATAATAATAATAATAAATACGAATAATAATAATAATAATAATAATAATAATAATAATAATAATAATAATAATACCAACAACAACAACAACAACAACAACAACAAAAACAACAACAACAACAACAACCAAACAACAACAACAACAACAACAACAACAAACAACAACAAACAATAATATACTAATAATAATAATAATAATATATAATTTCCAATGTATAATTATGTCGAGACTAGGGGCATGAATAGTGTTAGACGGATCTAAAGAACAGGTCAGTTCACCTTAGGAGAGAAAACGTCTGGGAAAATCAAGATGAATGCCTCAAATGCATCTCATATTAGAGAGCAGTTCCGAATGAGAAAAGTCTTATAGCTAGAAACGAAACAAACCAAAATAGATGTAACTCTAATTATACTGAAATGAGATTGATTCAACTTGGTCATCAGTATGGCGGGGCGTACCTGAAAGTTCATCCACATCGTTTATAATACTTTTGTAAAAGTATCGGGCTTAATGTGTCAAACACGTAATGATCGAAAACACTGTCCACCATATTTCGTGTAATTCACCGTGTAATGAAATCGTCAGGTTTACTTTGCAGATGTAATTCAGAAACATGCGTGGAATGGCAATGAATGGGGCACATCCTCAATTTTAAGAGGAAATCCAACATTAGTCTTATGAGTTATTAATGAGCGGTGCATTAAGTTTCTTAATGTTCACAACATGAAATAAATGACATCTTCTAACCTAGTACCAGGGAATTACTTAGAAATAATATTACGTTTAGATCAATCGATGAAGATGGAGAATTAACGAAAGGCTGGTACTTATGTTATTGGAAATGAATTTAAGCGGGAAAAAAGAGAGAAATTTCGTTATTTGAAAACGTATGTGAAACATTAGTATTGCATGGAAACCAATATTCACAATTTATGATTAATTATAAAATTCAAAATTACATTCACCTCACCATCTTTGCTAATGTATGGCCAATAT
This sequence comes from Nautilus pompilius, assembly GCA_018389105.1. Taxonomy (NCBI): domain Eukaryota; kingdom Metazoa; phylum Mollusca; class Cephalopoda; order Nautilida; family Nautilidae; genus Nautilus; species Nautilus pompilius. The sequence continues at coordinate 190,494 of JACATO010001086.1, forward strand.
TTCATATATTATTCAAAGGTTAAGCTTTACTTAAACTTATTGAAATTAGAATCGTCTCCCGCATCTATAGGTGTTCCTTTCTTATCACAGGGTGGCCTGATATTTGGAAGGTGAACCAGGAAAATTTTATTGAGAAATAATCCAAGAAAAACTGAGTCCAAAGCATATATAAATTCAGTGAATTAAAATTAATATAAATTCATTTACGAAGCAAGAATCAACATGTAATTGAATGTAATCGAAGTGGAAAAGCAAAAGTTAATTGTGACATAAATTCTACATATTTTAGTTAACAAGGAGAGTGAAATCATTTTAAAAAATGACATAAAATGAAACAAAACAGAGAAGCGTTTTGCAAAATACATATGCTGATGGCGGGCTGGACGCACTAGATACCAGGAAATAGCGTAATAACACGAAATTGGACCTTATTTTAAAATGCTGGTTTTAATTTTTATAGCTTTTAACATAATCTTAGTCACAGAGAAATGTAGATGCAACCAGGAAAGGAGCGGAAAGAAGGCAAAATAGAAAAACAATATAATATTATTTTGGATGTTCAACAAATCGTAATTTGAATCATTTTCATAAATAAAAATAATAATAATAATAATAATAATAATAATAATAATTAATAATACTATACATAATAACATTTTTCAGTGTGTATTCACGTTAGTATCTTGTAATGTCGAGACTGAGGAGCATAAATTGTGCGATCTAAATTCGTCAGACTCAGACAGGGGGTTGAACTCTAGCCCTTCATCTAAAAGAAAAAAAACAAACAACGAACTAACCCCCAGAACCACTTAGCCCGCCCTTCGATACTTTTGAGTACGTGTAAGGGAGACATTATAGTAGCTCTCCTGTTAAGAAAAAACAAGAAGGCCGCTCCGTTGTAAGTCATGCCTTGTGTATGGTGCTGCCTGTCCGTCTAACGATGTCACCACGTTCTTCATCCACAATTCAACACACTTAAAAAAAAAAAACAAAATAAATAATTAAAGTACAAGACCGCAGCATCTTTGATACATTTAAGAAGGTAATTAGCTATTTCTGCCATGTATATGACGATTTGCGATTCGGAAATAGCCGAATATGTGTTAAAACCTGTAACTAATAAGGTGCTGTTGGAGTGTGGCAAGATGTAATAAATCACTCATTTCAGATGCAACAAACTAAGGGACATCACTCTCACAACAACGTTATTCCGTCACGTGATGTATATAATAAAAACGTTTGACGTTTGTATTTGAAAACCGTTTACAGGTGCATTATTTAAACTATCAGATGGGTATGGTTCCATCCACTCCACCAGGTGGCGTTTTTTTTTTTTAGAAAATACCAACATCAGTCAGCCCTACTTAGAAAAGAAGTACACACAGATTTTAATATAGGAATTATTGAATTTTTATTCTTCTCTCTTCCACAGGCTTATTTTCTAGGAGTTCTTGTGTGAAGATGGCAGGATGGATATTTGTCTTAGCCAGTGTTTCGGGTTCTGCTATAGCCATGCACACCAAGAGAGATAGATGATGCAACAGGTAAGTTGGGTAATCATCTTGTGTCAAAAATAAGTTATCGTAAGCTGTACGTTTTATAGCGGTGAGTTAGTTAATGTTTTAGTAAGGTTTAATATTATAATCAGAATTGTAAATATGTTTAATATACTGCCAGCGATGGTTGGTTGGGGGGGGTGACGTAAATCAGATGGGAAATAAAACCAACTTAATTAACTAAGTTTAATTAGGTTTTTCAGGCTGGATCCGAACAACTTACACGGGAGAGATTCCTTTACCAGAGGATAAAAGGAGTCACATTCTCCCACTTGTGCTAGAATATCTCTGCCTCCTGGCGGTCTCCATGATTGGATTTGGTGCTGTCTCAGCAGCAGTGATGTCATCAGCGGACTCTACCATGTTGGCGTTCGGAACGTCTTTGGAAAATAACTTATAGAGACAGATAGTTAGACCTCAGGTAAGAATTAACAGGTGGAATTTTTGTAGCTACAGAAAAACAAAAGATAAAATCTTTTACGAACTGTGTAAATAAGGAAAGAAAAGTATAATAAATAAGTGAATTGTGTAATTGTTCTTTGAATAAATTGTTTTTACTATAAAATTATGAAGAAGCCGACGAACGTAGAAAAGCATTTTCATCAGTCAAAATGAAACTGTAACATTTGAATCCAGTTATCCAATGATCGGTAAGTGTGATCTTTGAACAGGCCAGGTGAAAACCTTTGTGGTTCCAATATTTCGTTCAGCCTGGTCTATCCTAATTTAAGGGAAATAACTCTTATAATTTATCTTTCATTAATATTTTGTATTATTTTTCTGAAGCAGAAATACAAATTTACCTCATGCATAATTTGCAGACATTCCACCTTTTAGAGTGAACTTTTATAAATAATGCTGGTACTGTCTGAGAAACACTTTCCAAGTGGTTAGTTAAATGGCATTCGCGTTTGTGAATGTCGTTTTCTTCAGTCTTCAGATAAATCTGACAGTATGTATTAAAGCAAATTCGTTATTTCCCATTAATATTTATTGTATATGCTAAAGGATACAAATCAAATACAAGTTAACAACTTTATATTAAAAACATTATTTCTGTTCTCACCATTAGATGAACTTAAGTAGTCGGTGGCTTCGTGAACATGTTGTTTGAAAGCTAATCAGTGCCCCAGCCAGGTATTCAGACAACGTCGATTCAGAGGTCCTCAGGTGAAATGATTTTCCAAGATTTTTGTAATACGACTGACCTAGATGGCCTATTGTCGAATAAATAAATGGTAGATATAAGCTAATAATGCTTCAGGGTAGATGTTTAATGACCGTGCTAATATTGTGTGGTAGAGGAATTGCCAATGTACTAGAATCATTTGAAGAGGGGTGGAGCATGGCTACTCTGCCTCTCTTGTTTCTTTACACCTTTCTACGTAGCCCCAAACGGCTTTCACTTGGTCGAGTCATAAATCCGAGTCTCAGATGAGGTAATCAATCCATTCTAATCAGCACCGGAAATACATAAAACTGACAAATCCTGGATCAAACGAGATTGTTGCTAAATCCACCCAAGCTGCTGTAATGTAGTTGCCGTGTCTCGGTAAGACACACGTCGTCTACAAGATGAGCCGTTTGTGAGGCCACTGAATGGAAAAACCCATCGTTACGGTCCGCGGTCCTGTTATTCTTCAAACGACGCGCACATGGCGACGATCGCGTCTTCTCTGAAGATATTGGCAATGGCTCATCAGATCGTGTATTCATTACAGGTCACTTCCGGGACACCTGGATGCGGAGGAAGTAGGGATGAGGCAGAGCGAATCCATTACGGAATTGAAACTCGCGAAGAAAACCTACTCAAAAAGAGATAATCTTGGCGATGGCAAAACTGGAGTCAATTCCAGGCGTGCGCAATATTAGTAGATAGACATTTTATGCTACAGGCTCAGAAGAATATTTTGACGAAGTTCTTAGAAAATGTACCAAAGGAAATTACAAAGGAAAACTGGCCAATGTATTAGGTATAGAGTGGACTGACACCGAAACATGACAGAAAGTTTGGTGGAGGTATCAATGGAGTTAAGGAATTCTATTGTTGAGACTTAAAGGAAATTAACAATTTTCAATATTTTAAGAAACAAATTATTAATTAAATAAATATCTTATTTAAAAACGTTTTTTAAGCCGAAAGAGTAGTTAAAGAAAAAGTACAATCAAAACTCTTCAAACACTTATTCGAAGAATATAATCGACAAAGATTAAAACGTATTTTAAAATCTGTTTGATGAATTTTCTTGAATACTGACTCTATAAATAACTGAAAACGTCTTGAAAGGTGGTATCCATTACTCTTGAAGTATATGGTTTTTATTTAAAGATCGTGTCATCAAAATATATTATTACAAGCTTTAAAATTCTTTTAGAGCTTCTAAGATCAGCAGTGAAAAATAGCTTTTGCGAGTTATGATAGAATCATCGTTTTATATATAATGTTTAAGACTGTTGCATTAAGCAAAATTAATTAAATGTGAAAGGAACAGCAACATTTCCGTTAATCCATACATCTCAAATTCACTGTGTATGATAAAACTTTGTTTCAGAGTTCCATTTTGATCTTTAATCCAAATTTAAAATCTTGAAATAAAATTTGTATTATCTTGTAAATAAACTACTTATTTCAGCTGATTAATATCGATGTTAAATATTAAAAAAACTAAATAGAAATGTTTGAAAGCTTTCTCCATTAAGCTTTCTCCATTATGATATTAACCTATTATTAAATTATATTGCACAAGAGAATTAATTCATAAAATATTACCTAGATCATCATTTTCTCTATAACCAGAAAATAAATTCTTAGTGTTCAATCCTTATAGTTCAAAAACACGTCTACATAATGAAATCATCTTTACAGTAGGAACTAACAAAATTGGTAGATTTCAGAATGATAGTATTAGTTATCAGAATAATATATTATTATTTATTGTTTGGATTCCAATGATTGTTAATTTTCATCTGTCTTTGAAATCAATTGCTAACTTTTAAGAGTTGATGGAAACCTGCATCTAAAGATATTACGTTTCAAATAGTTCCAATATCAGTACTATTTTTTTTAAATACCATTTGTATCATTAACCCTTTTAAGACTAATACGGTTCATGATTAATCAAAGCAATCATATATTGTTTTGAAGAATATGTATTTTAAAAAAATAAATGAGCCAAAGAGTTACATCTTCATTAACCAAGTTATTCTAGAATGTTGGAAATCTTTAGATGAATAGAATTAGATAATAAGGTTTGAAATCCTTTTCATGCTTTGCCTGGGAAATTTCTTGAATTTTAGAAAAATATGAAAGATTTCAATATAATTATGCTTACCTCTATTATACAATAATTCCGGGTTTGTTTGATTTTTATCATACTTAAAGACATAAAATTATTTTTATTATTTTTTAATTAATCACTTTGGAATGAAGAATATCACTGATTATTCAAAGGATTCTACACCTATATCAGTTTTTGTTGCCACATCTATTATTACACGAACATTTATCCGGTCAATACGTTCAATCTTTAATACATTTTCGTTTGTAAAGGTACTGTCTGATGTTTATTAGACTATTCTAAAACACACTTTTTATAACATATTATATTTAGGTTGATGTAAATAGTTTCCAGAAACATAATGTATAATAATATAATAAGGGAGAATTTAATACGTTACTCGTAAGTAGACTGACCTTTTCCGCATTCACTTCCTCCTATGATCAGTTCACCTATATTTCCTGGTAATAATAAACAGGTAGGTCTTTACTGTTTTATGAATTCTACATGTATATCAGAAGGAAAACACCTACGTTTGGACCACTTATCCATCTCCATTGTTGGAATGTATTAGTTTTCATCTCTCTTTTACTTTCACGTCCTTCTTTCAAATTAAGAATATCAGAACATGGACACTTTTGATAATCACTGTATCAATCGTTTACCTATTTACTCAACCAATAAATCTGCTCAGGGAATCATCGACAAAAATCTTCTAAAAACCTCAAATCTAAATTCGAAAAAATTGAAACGTTTAAAATATACTGTCTTCAGATTCTATATTTGTATATAATTACTATATTCTAATTTCTTGTTTCAAATGTACAAATAAAGAACAGATTAACGGTAAAAATAAAAAAAAAATTCAAAGTGTGGCGTTCCAAATTAATTCATGGTAAAAGAATAAAGGTCTTTCTTGTCTGATGATTAAGATTTGTCTTTGTGGATGATAAACGGTCATCTTTAGGAAGATCTCTTGATGGTCTTAGGGAAAATATTCCGGGGGGGATATTTGCTGAGAAATAAATACTGGAATATGATTTGAATGAAACTTGAATCGAACCCAACAGTATAAAATTTGATCGAGCGAACTGGATTTGATATAAAGATGCTGATTTCAAAAGTTACATAAAATGTAGAAATATAAAATCCTTCAAAATGTAAATACTAGATGCCAGACATCATTATAATAAATCTAATTTCGACCTTGTTTAAAACTATTAATATTAATTATTTAGATTTTTAGTATCATCTTAGGCACACAGAAAAGAAAATGTAACAAGAAAAGGAACGGAAAGAGGACATAATAGAAAAGATATATTTTTATTTTGGATGTCCACAAATTGTAATTTGAATCATTCTATAAATGTAAATGTCTGGATCTATTCAACACCCTATAGCCATAAATAAACATTCCTATGGCGATTTAACTAAGAAGATGTGAAGTTTATCGTTCGAATATCTAACTGAACATATATCGATATTCTCTTCTGAATTTTCCCAAGTAGTATTACCTCAAATATTTAATCTAATTAGAGGAGCCGTATAAGGTTGGTTACAAATAAATAACATGCACCACTGGCTTATAACTGATAGCGAGTTGCTACATGAAGTTGTTTTCAATGTTATTGATCGTTATTAAAAAATATTAAGAGAATATATCTAACATTTATAGGCAGTAATTTTTTTGTTCCTGTGTACTTCATTCTACAAAATAGAAAACGATTTATATCGTATACAGAATTCCGTGTTATATATCATCTATAATACAAGCTTTAAAATGGATTAAATTCTACTCTATGAACTACATATAATGTATAATACATTTTTCGGATATGAGTAAGAATGTGGTAAGAGAATTCACAGCTGTAAACAATTTATTTCTTATTCGGAGAGATAGATGTAGCAAGCATTGGAGAAGGAAAAGCGATAAATATTTCTCTTCTAATTATACTGGAATGGCTATGACTGATCTTCTTTATCAAAATAGGAAAATAAATAACAATCACATTGAGGGAGATTTAAAACGTATTTATACATCATTCATTATAGAAATTGATTTTATAAATGTATTGGATTATTGCCTTAAGCATATAATGAACAAAATCACATACCATACATATTTCATTATATACGAATTGATGAAACGGATAGTGATTTTATTATCCAGCTATAATTCAGAAACATGCGTTGAATGGCAATAAATGGGAAATATCGTCAATTTTGAATGGAAGTCTAGCATTGGTGCTACCAGTTATTTAAAATTTCCTGGTGTTTACCACTTGAAATTGACGATAACATCCAGCGTAGTACTCAGAAATTTGATTTAAATAATATTACGCGAAAATGAACTGATGAAGAAGAACTATCAAATATCTTTTGATGCTCACGATCTTTGTGATCAGAATCGAATTTTAATGAAAACAGGGGAAACGGAGGAAGAATTTGTTAGTTTAAAACTAATTTGGGAGACATTATGATTCGATTAAAGGAAATAATCACACATTATGATGAATTGCAAAATTACGAATTAAAATTATCGCATCATCTGTGGTATCGTGTGGCCAGTAATTCCTCTATAATCAATGATCCAAAATCAGATAAACATTTAAAATTAATGGCATCGTTGGAATTTACAGGAACTTATCTCAGTGTTGCGAGAAACAAGGATAAATAAACGAGGAAAGCTATAAGTGATATTGGAAAACAATTCAAGAAAATTAAGCCAAGAGTATACATTGAACATAATTTATTATAAGAAAGAAGTAATGCCAAACTAATTTAAATTAAATTTCAACAAAAAATAAGATACAGTCATACTTATTTATGAATAATAAATGATGACAAGATGAATTACTCGTATCCATGGCATGAATTGTAGACAAAATTTAATTTTTAAAGAAATTCCAGCCTATTTCCGCTTGCTAATTTATTAAAATTAGTTGAATTTTAAAATGGCATAAAAATGTGTAAATGAAAACTAATGGTTAGTGATTGTGATCACTGCTGCAAAATATAGAAGTTTATGATATATAACGTTGAGAATAAAAACAATAAAAATAAAATTTAATTTATACTTAAATTCTTTATATTATTATTTATGTTTTAATACAATCTTAGGTAAACACTAATGTAAATGAAACAACAAAAAAAATCAATGAAAGAAAAAATATTATATTTTTTTAATATTGAATGTTTGGAAAAGAAAACTGACTTTTTAAATGTCAAAATTACACAGTTGAAATGTACGGAATAACATTAGCTAGTTATATTTCCTTAAAAAATAAATTCAGTTTACATATAGGGATTTGAAACTTGTGGCTGTTTCATCATAGGTATCGTATATTGCTCTCCTGTTCCGCATTTTCTTTATTAATAGAAATTGATATATATATTTTTTTTATAATTAGCATAATCATTTAAAGACAGGTGAGATGAATCACTCGTATCGTTTCCTCCTTACTACGCAGCGAATTTCCGTCTATCATTGGTACGGTTGTGACGTCATACGCAGTTCATTGCGGTATGTCCAATGCTTAGATAATCTACTTTTGAATATATTACCTTTTATTTGATAGTTTCTAGAACAATTTAATAAGTGATGTATATCGGCCTGCAAACTTTTGATGTCTTCACTATTGTTGGCTTTCCAGCATAATCCCAGGACACCTGCATATTTCATGAGTTTATTAACCATTCCAATGTCCATCATTGGAAGGAAAACAGTGTTGCTGTGTTCTTTAGATAGCATCCCCCCATTTATATCGGATAAAATGTCCATAAAGCGATATATATATATGGCATTTACTAATATACTACATATGGTAAGGTATTCTAGTGATAGGGTTTACAAAACTGAAATTATCATCTGCATAACAACTTTGAACATACCTTCACGTTACTTGTCTAATAAATTCAGCAAACTATTAAAAAATTAAACGTTAAAAACAATTGCCAAGTAATAGGAAGCGTATCTGACTGCCTGACTGATTTGCTTAATCTCCGATTCTTTTGACAGACTCTAAGTGTTGGTTGATCGATTTTAGCCAGGTAACCATACATACATTTTTATATATATATTTACGTGTGTGTGTTTGTGCGTGCGTGTGACAGAAGCATACAAATGGATTATTCATTCCAAAAAAACTAACAACAAAGGAAATCAATTCTCTCTTAGATATTACTGTTAGGCTGTTTGGACAATAATTTGGAAATTGTGCACAGTTTCAATCATTGTTTTGGGGAGATTTCTCAAAGTATTATGAACGGAGTGTAAATATTTGTTAGGTGGAGACAAACGGCTGTCGGACGTCGTCACTAAATGTAGATCACCTCAAAAATTCTAAAAGGTATGGCTGTCCTGTCCGCCATAACCTAATCGCTTACCTTTATCAAATTTAACACGAAGAGAATTTTACACCTTTCACATAGATTTTCAAACGGGGAGGAGTCGTTACTTAAGAATGAAGTAACTAAAACTTTAAGCAATTTTTTTCGTGATGTACTCGGAGGGACAAAAGCCAAGGAGGTGAAATATCGAAGAGAGGAAACAGTTCGCTAGATCACTGTCAGTAAATATATCACAGACGGTGATGTCTGTGCCAGCCGAATGACTACAGATTTATGAAATTAACAAACTCGGGTAAAGCATAATTTGGAGGTGGTAGCCTCATGGTCTGGTGAGTCATCCTAAAAAGGTTGCGGTTTGTAATTTTAAGATCCTTATTCGTAAAAAAAAGATGGCTAATGATGTATATTTTAGCCGGTTTACGTTTAGGTGAACCCTGTGAAAAAACGGAACCTGGACTTTATTTTATGTCCGAGTGATTTTGTGTCTGACTGCGATCGTTGTATTTACCTCTCACAGTTCACTGCCCTTGAGGACTCGCGCAAGGTCTCCTACAGGCATGGAAGGCCACCGAGTGAGTGCGACTTAAACTGACCTCTGAAACCAAGGTTTGTTGACCTGATCAACGTTGCCAAATATCCTTTTCTTTGGGTGACTATAATCGATAAGTATGGCCTTCAGCGCAACCAGATAAACGAAGTAAAACAAAGCTTTTTAGATTTCTTTTCGCCTGTCGGTGTTGAGTTTCCTTTGCAAAAACGTGCAGCAGCAGCGATCAATGACACGAAGGATGGCTCAGGTTCTGTTGCCAGAGTTTAAAAGTGTACTCGATCATGTTAGTTTTATGTCTCGAAAACAAACGGTACCCGAACCTGGCAGTATAAACTTGGTTTACTTTGTTTCGGGTTGGTTAAATCTAACCGTGATAACAAGGTAAACCAGCAAAGAAAAGATGAGCGATAACAGCCAGAATGGAGGAGCACAGGTGATATATCGGAGTCACCGGTTCTGTGCACCTTTGCCTCGGGTTGCATCCTCCTCTAGACTTTGACTGAGTGGCATTTGGCCAGATCTTCATTCCCTGGAATGGTTTCGGTTTTGATAATAATGTAGAATACGTGGAACGTTCTGAACTCTAAGAATTACTCAGTCTCCCTGTTGGATGTCTGAGATGGAAATTTTAAAAAAATGATTTTAAATATTTGTAGATTAAAGCGGATATGTATGAAATCTGAACCCTGCCTCAATCGAAGGATAACTTAAGATATCTTCCTACAATTCCCGACTGCGGCCATGGCCTCACTCTAGTCCTCGGCGGGTTGCGGCCTCTGGGCGAGGTTTTCAGGTGGGAGATCAGAAATGGCTGGATAGTCGAACAGCCTTTGGTTTACTAAAAGTTACCAGGAGGTTGGTAATTAGACTTTCTCGGGTAATGAATTAGAAAATGGACGACGTTCAGACGCCAGTATGAGAGCAAGACATGAGCGGCTCCCGACAGCAGATAACAGAAATTCGGTACACTCGCTGCCATGTTGGCCTTAGGTTAACTGGAATCATTTATTGTATTCGTGTGGAAATAACCTTTCACACCATTTGAAGACCGATTTCGTTCGATGGACTGCTGTACGGAAACGATAACAGATGCTTAGCCAGAACCACTTCGACTTTCTGGAGATACCATCAATAGAGCTGACCCTGTCCTGCACAGTAAGAAATAAGAACAAATAATCGAAAATAAAAATAGCCAATAAAAGAGAAAGCAGACGACAATGTCAGTGACATAATCAATCCTCAGTGGTTTTAGTTTTAGCATCTTGGTTGTTGTTGTTGTTGTTTTTCCATACTCGAATGTACGAAGCCTCATCTGGTACCCGAATAATCACTTCAAAAGCTAAGGAGGCGAGAGACGAGCTTCTCAAAAGTCCAGGTAACAAAACCCGGCGTTCAGATTATAATTATGGAAAGATATTTTCCTTGACTTCATCTGGTAAGACGACGAAAACACATCTGATTAAGAAATTTACGGTTCAAATCCCCGCAACCTCGAACCTCGGAGTGTATGAACGAGAGAGAGAGAGAGAGAGAGAGAGAGAGAGAGAGAACGGAGAGACAGACATCAATACTGAGAGAGAGAGAGAGAGAGAGAGAGAGAGAGAGAGAGAGAGAGAGAGAGAGAGAGAGAGAGAGAGAGAGAGAGAGAGAGAGAGAGAAGGCTGGGAGTGGCAGACCAAAAGAAATCAAACTGTCAGCTTAGTTTGAAACCAAAAATCCTCTGCAAGACCTCTCCTTATGCGCCATTTGCACGTTAGCACCCCATAATATCTTAATAGTTGCCTTGGATATAGATAATGGTCTTCCTTTTTGAATTCCACTTTTGATGGCCAATGAAAAGTAATGGAAATGCCAATTATACGTGTATGACTGACACTGGAAGATATTACACAAAATTTTCCCTTCTGTGAAAGACAGATGCACTATCTCTTTTGTCATTTTAAAAAATCTTTAATGCAATAAAATGGACGCTTAGGTTTCCCGTCCCATCTTTCTCTGCCCGCAGGTTAACGAGTTACGGGACTTTGTTCGTGATTCGGCCCCAATAATGAGACAAACCGCCACAGTGGACTTTATCTGTTCAGGCGCCTATCCGACTTCTAGAAATCAACAGGGTCATCCTAGTAAATGCATAACCCTCCTGGAAAAGGCTCTTTCACCTTGTTATGATCGCGTTGAGATTATAATTGTTTTCTAGAAAATAATACTTGCTTTCGATGTGTATATATTCTTTTTCATTAACATGTTTAATTGTTTTTTGGACGGGAATTTATTAATTTTATAGAATTACTTCCCTCCTATGAGGCAAAGAAATAGAAGAATAACGTCATTGGAAACTAGATAAGCTGGTTGATTCCAGTTGTTTACCTATTATCGATAGTAGACTTATTACCTATTTTTTCTCGAATTAAGGAAGATCTGTCAACACAGACAATTAGATAAACCAGTCAGAATGTTAGTTTACTTTCTTAATATTTGAATAATGGGCTAAAAGAAAGAGCAATGCAGACAGGGTAACTGACCGGATATTTATTGAAAAAGTCCTTTAAAGAGATTTTACCATTTCTCTATTTTACTATATATCTAAACTTGTTAAGAGTAAATAATAAATCGTAATATCAGCACGTGCTCGTCGTCACCCTGACGCACATCAACAAGATCGATTTCTGTCGGCTAAGTGCCGTCTATACGTTTTCTTCTCTGCTGAAGAAGGAAGCTCGTTACCTGTTGACAGAGCTGTGGCCTGGAAGGTGGCGATGGGCTCATGCAGAGATGTTTTCCACAACGGTCTCCCTCGCCGTGTGAATGGTCTGCCAGCTTTCCCACCGCTCAGTAAGATGCGGTACCCTGCACGGTGATTACAAACTCCACAGAGGGGACTAGTTTCTCGTGGATGTCTGGTTTCCGGTCTATTGTGATGAATAAATGATTAATCGGCCATTCCGACAGATAACCCCACTGGCCGGGAACCAAAAAGGGTGAAAGGGCTCATTGTATTTAGCAGTGCACAAGCGATCTTCCGCCTGGGTAGACAAAAAAAGGGCAGTCAGCTGAGCATCGAATAGGCAGAAGATAATGGAAATAAAGAAAAGTTGGAATACTGAGAGTCAAAGTCGCTACACGGGTTGGAGACTCGATCTGACTCGCATGGCTAAAATAAAAACTGTTAGGAATTGCCTTGTTTACGCTGAATTAGGTATCATTTGGGTAACCGTGCATTAAGAATCTGGTCTACAAGTGATGTATTCCATCAGAGATGCCGGATTGAAAAGAAGAATGAGGACGGAAAGAACCACCAATACGGGCGCCACCGTGGTGCTTATGCCCGTCGCCGAGAGCCTCTGTCTTCCACGATGCTTCCTTCCCGCCGGACGTGTTTCGACCCATTCTTCTTGCCCACCGTCATCTCATTCATCATTTTCTGAAGCTCCTCTCCATTTTCTTTCGGAAGAATGGCGTTTTTTTTTTATGCTATAGATAGGACATTGGTCACATGCTTGCACAACCAAGTGTACATTTCTCCTTGTTTTCAGATCTCCTCACAGGTGGCACTGTCGTCCGCTAAAGAAGTCCCATCGATTTTTTTCCCCCGGTGTCGTATCTCAGTTAGCATTAATCTTCATTTAGACATAAAAGGTCACAATATCTGTTGAGGCTGCAGTAAGCGGAAAAATGATTTACCTACATGTATTAAAATTTTGAAAGATGTCAATAGTTATTGTACACTTAGTATCCTTTAGATAAATATAATTTATTTCGAAGAATTACGCTTGTTCTACACGGTGGCTTTCTTCTGATCAGCAAATAATGTAATAACAAATATGTAGAATTTCAAATATAAACGAGTAGATTAACCATCAGTACGTGGCAGAAGTGGTACATTAAATTGTCTCAACTATGCATTCATTTAATGGCTGAATCTCTAAAAGAAAATTTACACGAATAGTTATTATAAAACATTCATGTCAGGTTCTCCTTAAAACATCTACTTCTTAAAAGCGAGCCATTGAATGACTAAAGACTTTGAACAACAAGGAAAGATGAAAACTTCGTCAACTCCCTTTTTTAAAAAAAGAATAGTGTCAAATCTAAGCAAACAAAGATGCGCGGACATCGTTTTGTTTAGAAGCCTAATTCTAAACAATACCATTGGCAATTGGCTTCCACCGTCACGACAGACATTGATTGCTGGAGGCGTCGATTGGTCAAGGAAAACACTTTGGTGTTTGATCGTGACAATCAGGTGACCATCATTTGCTATCACCACTGAGAGTAGAAACGATCCGTGTACAAGTCATAATGTTCGGTAGCACCAGCTGTTTAGATTAAAAGATACGGGATGCATATGATTCAACTCCATGTTTTTACCGATGAGAGGGATTTGGAATGAGGCAGATTGGCGCCGGTGCGAGAACTGACGAAGTAAAGACAAAGATATGTACATCTTGTGCACCAGATCACACATCCGGTCGATGTCTGATCTTTCCACGATCAACAAGGAACTGTCTCCAAAAGGAAATGGAAACAAATGTGACAAATTGAGTCTGCTACTTATGAAACCATTTTCATATGTAAATCCACAAAAGAATGTCTCCTGTGTTGTTTTAGTGGGCGCGAGTAATTTCTTTCTGGCTCTGCCATAGATCATTATATCGATTCCCAGGCTAATTGTTTGTAAAGTCGATGAGTTTATTTATTTTCTAAAACGTAAGTTATTTTTCATTTCTGCAACATTTCATGTATTACATGTAATATATCCACGTGAATTTGTTATCATTTCATGGACTGGAGTGTTTCAGTAAAGTACAGGAATCACTCGGCCTACAGCTATATCGCCTTCCACGCTGTTTACTGATATTTACCTCACCAGGTAACATAAATTCAGAAAACTCGACCCGCAGGTTACTCTTTCAGAACTAAATCTTGTTATGACGAGGACTTCCGTCCGTGTTGGTGAACATGCTCAAGAACTTAACCCTTGTCGGTCATTCCAGAACTGTAGTCTCTCCAATGAATCCTTTTAAAGGAAATTTCCATTTTTTCCACAACAGGTTAACTGCTATTTCACAGTGGTGAATATTTAACTTCAATGTTGTAATATCATGCGAATAGATTCGCCTACCTACTCACTGAATCTGAAAGCAAAGACGAAAAGTGAGCTTTCCATGCAGAGATGAGACCAACGTCGTATCCATTTCGAAACGCAAAGGAAATTGAGAAACATCAGAAGTTGATAAAAGTATTTGAAGATTGACAAGAATAACACTGGGGAACACTCATTTTGTTGCATTAAAAAAAAATACTTTTTTCTAGTCAATTTGAATATGTAGATTTTAATTTTAAAGTCGGTTTTTGTCTGCAAGCTACAGATTTCATGCAATTTGACATTTTTTATTTTTCGTTATTTTAACAAATTCCAACATTAATCAAAATTCTTCTGTTCACTTTAATCTTAAAACGGCAAAAAAGTCATTTAAAAATATTTATTGAAGCAAAAGATAGAGAATTAAAAAATTTTATGAGTAAATTAAATTATTATCTAGTGTTGATCGTGCCATATTTTCATTAGTTTTTATCTGAATGTGTATTTTATCCAGGAAGGAATTTGCGTTTGTAACTTTTGCATTTGTACACTTTATCTTGGCAATCTCGTTTAATGCTCCAGCAGTAGTCAGCCATCATGCTTTTGTTCCAGCGCCCTTGGTAACGTTCTTCCTCTGATCTTTAGGTCTTGGTGGAATCGTTCTCCTTGTTCGTCACTTACAGCTCCCAGATTGTCAGGGAATTTATCAAGGTGGCTGTTCAAAAAATGAAGCTTGATGCTCATGTTGCACCCGAGATCACGAAAAGCGAGGAGCATTGTGTTCACAAGATCACAGTAGTTTTCCGCTTTATAGTTTCCGAGAAAGTTCTGAACAACTGCCACAAAAGATAACCATGCTGCTTTTTCCAAAGCATTCATCTTAGCAACAAACTGATTATCACGAAATAGTGTTCTAATTTGTGGGCCATCAAACACACCTGCTTTGATTTTTTCAAATGATAACCCTGGTAAAGCTGTGATGATGTGTTGAAAACATTCACCTTCGGTTTTTAGGGCTTTAACAAATTGCTTTATCAAACCTAATTTTATGTGAGAGAGGAGGAAAGATGATCTTATCTCTGTTTACAATTGGCTCTTTTATGATATTTGGCATGCCAGCTTTAAGAGTTTCACGGATAGGCCAGTTCTTTTGGACCCAATGTTTGTCTCGTGCTCGGCTGTCCCACATACAAAGGAAACAAGGAAACTTGGTAAAACCTTTCTGTTGTCCAAGAAGAAAATTGACTATTTTTAAGTCCACACAAATGATCCAATTGTGCTCATGATATTTTAATAAGTCCATGACTATTCTCACATTATCATAGTCTTCTCGCAAATGCACAGAATGACCGATAGGTACCGCTCCATAAACATTGCCATTATGTAAAAGAACACACTTTAGACTACGTTTTGAACTGTCCAAAAAGAGTCTCCATTCGGCAGGATTATAGTAAGATACACCCAGTTCTTTAAGAAGCCCTGGAATGTCATGGCAGTAAACAAAATGTTTGTCTTCTGAAAAGAAAGCTACAAAAAGTTGGTCACGATTTCTAAAATATGAAACTTTAACAGAGTGATCAACAAGATTTCTACTTTGTAATCTTGATGCCAAAACCTCTGCTGCTTTTTTTGAAAGGCCCAAATCTCGCACTAAATCATTTAATTCAACTTGCAGAAGAGGCTTAGGGGTGGGAAAAGGTTCAGAGTCTGAAGAACAATTCTCCGACGACGAACATTTTTCTGCCACTTCACTGTCACTACTATTTTGTTTGTTTGTATCATCTTCAATGTCTTTATCGTCTAATGAAGGTAAGCCTTTAAATATTGGAACAGGAACTTCTCTAGAGTGGGGAGTAAGCCGAATAGCTGAGGGAATGTTTGGATACGTAATTTTATGTCGGTTTTTTTTTTCCAACTCCCGATGTGTTTACCATGCAGAAATAACAGTCAGTTAAATGATTGGTTGGTTCACGCCAAACCATCGGAACTCCAAAAGGTAGACTTTTACGTTTTCCTTTGGTCCAGTCTCGAAGCATTTCTTCACAATTGTGACACACAACATGAGGCGCCCATTGCTTGTCTTGGTCACCAAGATGAACTTCAAAATATGCCTTGTAAGCACGCTTGACAAAGGAGGATACATTACGTTTTTGACGATTTAGTGTGTAGCATCCACATATGTAGCAGAAGGCATTAGGCTTGTTTCTGCAATGATTTCTCTTAATAGAAGCCATGTTTAAACTGAAACAAATGATAAATTATAATTTAATTATAAAAATACAAAAAGTTATAAATTTATATGGACATGAAAATGCTTATATATGGTTTACGTAAGTTCACATTGTAAAATTTCACTAACCTCAAATTGCATGCAAACTAAAGCTTGTAGAGAAAAACTAATTTCAGATTTGAAATCAGCGCCTAAAGTTCTATCAAAATTTGTTAAAATATTCCATGCAACTGAAAATTATTTAAAATTTGTTCCCCTGTGTAATCTGTCGAAATAGGTCCGGTCCTTTTCGTCATAATTCTTCTCTCGAATTTGGTATCCCTGGTAAAATCCGTCACCTCAAAATGAAAACCCGAGATTACGCAGAGGACATCTCATTTATTGCGAAGAACACAAACGCTTCCAGCATCATTATGTTAACGACCCGAGTTAGGTCCGTTCTCTGCCTTCATTAGCAACTCTGACTTTTAAAGTTTAAACTTTTTCTTTATTGTCAACGTCTTCGTCCAGTTAGTTCTCAGGTGTCCATTTAAAAAGTAACCCACTACTGTATATATGTTTTATATCTCGAATTAACGTCATCAAATATACGATGGTGACGCAGTAACAGGTGTAAGGGCTTCTCTGTTAGTTCTATACGGTGGATCTTCCACCTGCCTCTTCTTCACGGAGACATGGATCGGATGCTTTCTCTACCTGTGGTACATTCACTATTACACAGGAGGTTTACACAGTCGGCCGGTGATGGCAGTAAAAAAATTCATGTAGATTTACAGGAGGAAATTCACCTACATACAACGGAAATAGGAAGAGGAAATTAATGTATAACATTTTCTTTTGAGAAGTCATATTAACACATGAAGATTTTGCTATTTAAAAACATCTCTGACATTTTCAAAATTAACATCAGCTCAAGTTTTACTTTATAGACGGTTAAACTTTACTTTTACCGATTTTAATTTAGGAAACAAATCTGGCGGTGAATTAATAGACGATACAGAGATAGAGAGATGGACCAAGGGAACTCTGGCACATTTTGCAATAATCGATATCTTTCAAAGCAAGATTTAGGATTATACAATGTAAATAATATCTTATTTGTTTCACGGTTCTGAGAGAAGCAGGGATAGAAAATGGTTTCGTGCCATTTTGCTTCACGAGTTCAAACTCGGCCACATATGGAGTGAGGCGACTCGTCACATTAAGCAGGCGAGGGGCGAGGACACAGTGAATGAGCGCACAGTACAACGATGGTCTGCAAAGTTTCGATCAGGAGATATGAGCCTCTAAGAGGAGGAACGTAGCGGTCGTCCTTCCTGCTGATGTCGACCGTCTGGAAGCCGCAGTTGAAGACGATCCAAGATAAACAGTGCGAGGAATTGATGGAGAGCTCGATGTAAGCACTGCAACTGTTTCCGGCATCTTGACGCAATAGGCCAGGTGAGAAGACCTGACAGGTGGGTGCCTCACGAGCTGAATGAACAACAACAAAAATCGTCGATTGGAGATCTGCTCTTCGCTTGTCACAAGAAACAAAAACGACTCATTTCTTCAACGAATCATCACCACGTGTGATGAAAAAAAAATGGATCCTTTACGACAATCGCAATCGATCAGCGCAGGGGCTCGAGAGACAAGGGGCCTTAACCACGTCCCAAAACCAAGCCGCCAGCCAAGTAGGTGACGATCACTGTCTAGTGAACTGCAACTGGTATCATCCACTATGACTTCTTGCTACCTGGCCAAACCATCACAGCTTGAAGGTTCTGTCGTGAATTAAACATTGTTCATCAGAAACTCTCCCGACGACAGCCGGAATTGGTGAATCGCAGAGGCCCAGTCCTGCTCCACGACGATGCTCGTCCTCGTGCCTCTTCAGAAACTGAACCTGTTTGGGTGCCAAGTTCTCCCTCACCCAGCCTATCCACCAGACCTTTCTCCCACAGACAACAAACACCTCGATAGCTTCCTCCGTATGAATCCTTCTCCAACCGAGCAGCTTTCCCCTTAATTGAGAGAAAAGATTTGGAGTCAAGTCTGATAATTAACCATGCAGTTTCCTTTGCTGCATCAACAGCAAAACCTTGGACAAAACCGTTTTCATTCCGCAGCTCATTTCAGCTCTGCCATTTGTTTGCCTCTCCCCAACAAATATTCTTACCTGCTACAAAATGACTGGGACTACTTCGCGCTAATGGGTATCTTACTTCTTTTGGAAAAACATAAACCATCGTACATGCATCTTTATCTGCAAGAGCTCCTCTGGTTTGTCGGGTGTCCAGTGAAACCATTTTAAAAGCTTTTCTCTGTTAGATTTTACATTTCCTCAGACCTCATCGCAGAACCGAGACGATGCTGATACTGATCCGCCCGTGACATCGTAAGGAATTCGAGTAAATCAGCTTCTATAAATCGGCTTGATGCTGTAAGCAGACTCGTGTTCCCGTCCGCTTACTATCCAGACTTGAAGAAGGCGATGCTATGGAAACATGATCTGAACAGCTGCCGAAGTAGTGATGTAGCCGTATATCACAGAACGATGCAGAAACACCAAAATACTCGCTGACACGTAAATATGTGAACAAAAGACGAGGACAAATCCAGGAGAAATTTGCAGGCACAAACTGTTTTTACTATTCATTATACAGACAAATAAAGACACGACAATTCTAAGTGCATTAACCCTGCTACTACTAATAATCGTTAGGTCAAAGTCATTTTATTTATGCATTTATTTGATTATTTTCCAATCTAATTTAAGTGGGATTGGTTTTCTGTTTTATAGAATATTCGGACCAGACTCGAAATTTGAAATAATTAACGTGAAGTCAAATAGAATATAGGTGCTGACTTCCACAATCACATCACGTGTGGATGGACAAGAATTAATCGCTGAATGCGAACTGGGATTGTTTTAAATGTCGTGACTAAAGGTCCACAGACAGAGAATCTGTAAATACTTCTGCAGTTTGAGTTAAGCGAACAATTAGCGTAGAAAAAATTGTGTCACAGGGAAAAGGTTGGAAAGGTGGCAGAAACAAAATGTTTTAAATGCTCATCCGCGGCCAAGAAACGACAAAGGATGTTCATGTAGTAATATTTAGCAAACCTCTAAGAAACAGCCGACAGAATAAATTGGAATAAACTGTACCGTGTTGGAGAAATGGTTAGCAAGACGAATTGTACACATCTTATGTCCGTCATCAATATAACATCTTGCAGGGAATTCAAATGAAAAGATCTGTAGGAGGAAGCATTGTTACTAAATACAAATATGAAACTGAATCCATTGATATAAATCCTACAGCGGAAGTATCTAAAATAAATTTAAATTAAAAATGCGAAATAATATATTAGTTTACCTGATACTACAGAGAAACACAAGAACGAGGAGGAAAACACCGAGCTTAATGAAGTTTAGGTGGGAAGAGTTTCTGTGATTGTCCATTTCCAGACTACGGACCAGAATTTCTCATCTTATTACCGTATCCACTTTTTATCTGGAAAGCTGAGGATCCATGCAGTGAAGATGTCAGACTGATACCACTAATTCATTATTCTCTTTTCACTTTATGAGGGAAAATAGACAGAATAGGTGTATGATCAAAGGTACATGTTGTCGACAGTTAATGGAATAGAAGCCGAGGTAACTACAAGAACAATTCCAAAAACCTGTTCGGCGATCATTCAAATATGGATTCGAAAATTCATATCTTTCTGTCTTTATGTTTGGAGATACAAAACTACTCTATTAAATAGCTGGCTAAAAAAGAACTCTGGTTGGTCTTGAATAAGTAAAGCCTTAAGTAGGCCCTTGTCCGTATGGATATCCGAATTTCATAGTATGATATAGATGATGACCTGAACTGTATAAGTACCAAATTAGTATGAAATACGTTACGTGATGACGAATAAAGTAGAGAGGAAGAACAAGTCAGAGTTGGTACGTACACGCTGCATCATTGTGGCCGGATGGTTGTGGTCAGAAACACGAAACCCTAAGGTAAATTAAAGCAGAAAATATTTTGATTGGAAGGTTATCAAATAATGTTTTACCTTTAAATGAATTTTCTACTTGATAAATGAAGATAAAATTAATTATTTGGGAGACAGTGTGGATGAGGATTTTGAAATCACAGATGCAGATTGGACGACAGTATTTTCTCATGAATGGTGGTGTTTGTATTCATTGAAACTTATTACATCAACGCTCTATAATATTGGCAGAAATCGGTTAAGGAAGGATTATCTTCTTTATAGCCAACGATCAATTGGTTTGAGATCAGAAAATGCTTCATCCTCATTACAATAACAACATAAGATTAATTGGAATGATTTTAATATGTAGAGATAAATAGATGGCCCGAATATAGATCCAAACTGTTAGACATGAAAATAGGTACTATGGAAACCAACTTTAGAAAAGTTACTTTGTTCCTTTTTTGTGCCTTAACTAATATAAAGTAATTGATCTTGTAAGCAATTAATTCAAAGGGTATACAACTATGAGTCTACTATCAATTGGCTGGTAGTATATAATGATACATTCGTTTACAGGAAGTACTTAAGATAGCCAACTTGATGATCCAGTTGTATTTCAGCGTTGTTTTATTTAAAGAATAATATAAATTGGAAATGTAACGATTATCAATTATTTTCGGGTGAAACTTCAAATAAATGGTGATACGTGTATTTAGAGAAATTCGTTATCTCATCTTTCTGTACTTATAGCCGACATCAATCAGGTAAAATAAATTCAAGAACAAATACACTTAAGAGTATGAATCGTATATAAGATCAAAGAAAGAATTCTGTTCAGAAAAACCTCTGGTATTTCCAATTGCTCAAATAATTCTATGAATAATATAGATATTGTTGGAAGGTTTAGTATATTGCGAATGAAACATGGGAATAATCAATCAAGATTGAAAGTAAATTAGAAATTCAACATTTTACAAAGGTTATGAATATATTAAAACAGCTTCCATGTTTATGTTTTAAATGTTGTGTTCTAATACTGAAAAAGGGGGTTTTATCCAACCGCACCCCTGAAATACACGCAGTCTGAGTATAAATGAAGAAATCTTCAAATTTAGATGGAAATCTGGCATTAGTCTCATCAATTAGTAATTATGAACTGTCCTTTAGAAGTTTGGGATTCATTTGAAACGATAATGCGACATTTTTTCCTCAACTTGGTTTAGCAGGTGATAGTGATTATAATTTCCTTCTTTCCGATTACTGAAGATAATCATTGTGTCCCAATACAAATTATGATCGTTGACAATGTAGACGCTTCATCAGCTTTTGGTCGCTATATTAAACGTTTAGTTGTTTATATGAATGTTTTCTATTTATCTGCTTCCTCAAAATCTTATTTTAACCATAATAATATTCCAGAATCTGAACCCTCCCCCCTCGAAAATCTGGTAGAAAAGATGGACCCTTTTACGTTTGGTCACGTGAACACATAACCGAAAGTATTAATATTTCACGTATTCACATATTGCTTTGTTTTTCTTATATAAATCAGAATTTAAATGTTGTATACTGGACCTTCAAAAGCAAGAAAATTAAATCCCTATTGCAGCACTTTTCGGCAACGGTAAAACACGAAGCAACATGTCACGTGGTAAATGTTTAAATAAACTGTTGATTCTCTATTCTTTTAAATATTTTGTTATCCAAATTAAGCGGTCACCTGTTTTGAAAATAACTTTTAACAAAAAAGAAAAAGTTCTCTTCGTTGGATTGATGCGTGATGATAGTTGAAATCAGTTCATTTAACAATCGTTAGTCAATAGGCAAATAATCAATAACGATCGATATGCTGCTCTGTAATTTAGTTGCTGTTTCTTTGATTTTTAATGACGATTTAAAACATATAACAATTAAATAATTTAAAATCTATTGGATTTTTTAAAATCGAATA
This sequence comes from Nautilus pompilius, assembly GCA_018389105.1. NCBI lineage: Eukaryota > Metazoa > Mollusca > Cephalopoda > Nautilida > Nautilidae > Nautilus > Nautilus pompilius. The sequence goes on from JACATO010001086.1 coordinate 213,473, forward strand.
ATAATTTAGTAAAATCATAGTCGAGGTCATAAGTGATGCGACATTGGTTGCTATGCGGCGTCGAAGACATCACTGCTCTGTCATCATCTGCACTTGTTAATCTTTTAATTGAAATATAAGGAGATAATTCCATTACCATCTACCTCGATTTGATTTTTTGGCTTTATCATGATGCTTTTTCATTTGGAAATCGACATGATAAATTTAACTTGATGGAGGGTGTTCTTATGGATTAAATTCCGGACTTAATTGAAAGGAATGTGAGCGACACCGATTAGCTGCTGGGTGACAGAGCAGCCACGTTTTGCAGTCACAATTCCTGTAAGCAAAGATGCAGCAAATAAAACCATCTTTTCCTCAGAGCCAAATATACTACATAATGGATAGTTAAGCGAGTCTACATTACAGTCGGGGACTAAATGATTGTATATTTTTTCCTAATTGTTCAAAGAAGGAAAGAATCAATCATATGCATGTTTATTGATTAGATTTGTATTCTTTCTCACCATGGAGAAAAACCAGACCTACACCAACAGTAAATAATTCAACAAGGAGGAACTCGGCGTCAGGAAGCTGCAAGATGCTATAAAATAATCCACCTATTGTATTGAAGTCCTGGCTACAGAAACAAATGATGGTTAATTCATACAGCACGTATTTCTGTCTGATTATTGACCGATTTCCATGGTGATCATATAGAAGATAACAATAAATATAAAAAACGAAAATATTTTCATCATTGCGTTAGTTTATGATCTCCGAGTCTAAAGGATTCCGTGAGAGTCATAAAAGAACCGAGTTCATTCAGTAATCGGTCGAGAATAAACAGCGGCCTGTTATCTGTAGATTCCACACGAATCCTTTGGTTGGAGGCGTCGAAAGCAGTCATCAGCAAACGTTCGAGAAGCATGGCTACCGATGATGGCATGAACCGTTCGACAGAGGCGGGAAGCTATTATGGCGTTAAAGGGTCTTCCAGCATAGATAAGGCCCCATTAATGTTTCAGTTTCAACCTGACAAACAGTATTCATCGCCAGCTTCCATTCTCGATGATACCTTAGTCAGTTTAGAGTAGCCGATCTCTGATCTAGCCAGGTGCTCACCTCGGACACAGTCTTTACTATCTCTCTGATCTCTAAGATCTTCTATTAATTCGGGGTTCATCGATTTGCTGGTAGAGATTCTATAACTCCTAGTTTTATTGCTAATGAGCAGACATTATCCCAACAAATACGACATCGGTGATACTATGAAGTACCTGTCAGAAAATATTAACCATTAATTGTTACGTTACTATTAATTTAAAATATTTGCATAATTACTGACCATGCAAGTTATATCTATAATTGTTAAATTGGGTTCATACCGAAAGCACCGTAGTATTATTTCCATCTAACGGCTCAATTTACTAACAAATGAAACAGTTGTTAGCTTATGATATCGATCTTGTAATAAACGTTAGTGGGCCTCATCAATGATGACTGCTACGGCTTTGTTTGGGGCGACGTGGTTGGTTTGGTGTTCCTATCTACCTGGCCAGCCGCCTTCTCGCTCCTCTTAACCAGTCATCCGGGTGGCTTCCTCCCACATCTGATAGGAAAATATGTTCTCATGAACAAATAGAAACAGAGGAACTGCAGAACCGGAAGGAAAGATGCTGATCGGAAGGTCTAGAACGAAGCCGTTCTTGACAGGCGACCACTTAATTTCTGATCACAATTCATCTGCAACAAGCAGCATCCTACATCTGCCGGTGTGTGTGTGTGTGTGTGTGTGTGTGTGTGTGTGTGTGTGTGGTGTGTGTGTGTGTGAATGACAGCTTCTACTGCTCGACAATTTTACTCAGTTTTCTTTCGATCAAGTTTCGAGCTTCTTTTCGTCTATAATCACCCGGCCGTGAGTGTGTCTTCGGTTGCGGACAGGTGGCAGGGAACTCTTCCTACACACGTGACGGTAGTCTACCTGGATATCTATTTGTCGCTGGTATTTGGAAGATTTGTTTGGCAGGGTTAGTTCAGCTTTAGAGAAAGCAAGCAAAAACAAAAAAAAGACGAATTCAGTCAGGGATAATTTCTTGTACCAGGTAACCCCACGGAGCCAAGAAATTCCATCTTATATTACATCGTGGCCTAGCCCCAGTTTGGTTAGCTGGCGTTTGGGCTCAAATTTACACCTTCAAACATAATATTAGAATAGTGCAAATATGATGTTTTAAAACAACTCTTATTAGAAATAACAATAACAATAATAATAGGAAATAAAGGAATTTTATAAGAATTTACGACAAACTTCCAGTAGATATCACTAAAGCGATGGACCTGACTTTGAGTACACAAAGAAAATGAAGCCGGTAAGGGATTTTGTTCACTGTTAGAACTGAGAATAAATCGCGATATTCGTCAATGTTTGATTGTGTTGCCTACCCGTGATGTTAATGTTAATTCTACAGTAGCCGTGAACTGACGTCGAGATTAAGAAGCAGAAATTATCTGTATCGCCTGAACGGACGGTAAAGAGCGCGACAATAATCCATTCTAGGAAGATTAGCCGAATCTTGCCGACACTGATCGGGATTCGAACTCCAGTCCTCGATCTTAAAAATATCCGCTTAACTACTGAACTGTTGAGCAACTTTCAGACAAGTAAATGTAAACGTAGTATCATTTTCGACATTAATGTAAGCCGCTGGCAGTCGTACCTGAAGAAACCTAGGGTGATTTTATTTCATTCTGACCTTGTACTTATTCTTGAACGCATGGAAACTAATTAATTTGGTTGCAACTTTTCCACATTTATTATGTCCAAAAAAAAAATTTAAACGAATTTACTGTTTTTCTATACTTTAAAAAACATTTACGGTAGCCATTATCGCTCTCCTGTTAATAAAAGCACAAAGAGCCTCATTTATGCTGCTCATGCGTGTCATATCTGTCCAAGATGGTCTCCTGCGTTGTCTCTCAGGCTAACGATGTCACTACATTCTTTACTCACAATTCGACAGAGTTAGAAAGACCAACGAAATACAAGACCTCAGCGTCTTCGCTACACTTGCGAACGAATACCTGATTATTCATTTCTGCTATATGCATCTACAAATCTCTGATTAGATATTTAGGAATTGGACGTAACTCGTAAATAACCGAATACCTGTCAAAGCTGCTGACTAGTAAAATGCAATTAGAATTTGACACGTTGTAAGAATCCAGCGAATACAATAAACTACTCACTTCACTTTCGATAGTGGAAGGGGCACCACCCTCAAAACTGCGTTATTTCGTCACGTGATGTAAAACGCTTGTTTGTTTCCCGGATACCGTTTACCAACGAATTGTTTTCAACTATAGCAAGGATTGCAAATCCTTGCTTTTCGTCTGTGTCAGACTTGAGAGTGAACAGATGGCTATAATTATATTCAACTCCCGCCAGATGGCGTTTTTTTTGGAAAAGAATCAGTTTCTGTCGCCATTAAATTTAATTGCAGTTAAGGACTATAAACACATAGCCTTTAAATATAATAATTAATAAATCTTTTCAGAATTTTGTTATAGCGATACCATCGATTATGGGCGGAGTGATAGGTGCTGCGACCGGCAAGTTGTCTTAACGAGTTGACTGCTCATCCCTATCCTTCTTCTTACAGAATGATTTGACATTACAGTATCATAAATACTAGGTTTTATATTTTAAAAATGGCTTAATATTTTAGACAGATTTGTAAAAGAAAGGTTGTAAACATTTTTGACATGCCGTCGACGAAAGTAGCCAAGTTAATGAATTAACCTCCGTGTATGTTTTCTTAGACTGGAACCAATCAACGCACATGGGAGAGATTCCTATACCAGATGATAAAAGGACTCACATTCTCCCACTTGTGCTAGAATATCTCTGCCACCTGGCGGTCTCTCTGATTGGATTTGGTGCTGTCTCAGCAGCAGTGATGTCATCAGCGGACTCTACCATGTTGGCAGTCGGAAACGTCTTTAGCACATAATTTATACAAACAGATAATCAGACCTCAGGTAAGAATTAACAGGTGGAATTTTTGTAGCTATGGTAAATCAAGAGTTCAACAACGTTACACCATTTGTGATACTATTTACTTGATTTGGATAAACAAAAGTATAATAATATTAAATTGCGTTGCTGAACAGATGATCTTTATTTTAACAGTATGTGAAAACAAACGTAAAGAGGCATTTTTGTTAATTTAAATACATCTAATATAAGTTTCTCCTATAGTATCAATTAAATTTTTAAAAAATTCACTAAGTTCCATTGCTAACTATAATAAACAACCATCGAATAAACCATAATCCGACCTCACGGCTTACAGGTAACAGCTGCGTGAATAAAACATGAAGGAACGTGGAAGGATTTATTTAGCAACGTGTCTGTGCCCATTCCCCTTTTTTTCTTCCTTAGGTTAGAAGTTCTAGTACTTTTAACTCATCCAAAAGACGTTGAAGATGTATTGAATGCTTAACACCGGGTCGGGAACTTAAAAAAAAAAATCTCCAGGTACAGAATCTTGATTCCTTAACATCTCGATTTGTCTTTAGTGTACGGAGAAAAACAACAACTTCTGCTATATTTCATCTGTTCTTTTGAGCCGAACTCCACCGTGGAGACGTGGTCGGAATGGACAGCGCCGATTGGCTGGTACCGCTTAACCGGAAGCATAATCATTTTTTTTTTTTTTGGCATTCTGGGTAAATGTGAGTCATTATGATGCAGGATATTTTCCTGACAGAAAAAAAAGTTGTTACCCAATTACTGAAGTTCAGACGTCAGCTGATCTTTGATCTCAATTATACGACTTGTAGTTTGTTTGTTTTTTAGAATTTCGCTTTCTTATATAACGAATAGATGCTCTGATATTTCCTTAGAAAGGGTTAAGCATTATTTCACATATAAACCAGATATTTTAGTGAGAGCTACAGATGAGTGAATTTACTGAATTCTGCCCACATAACTACGTATACACGTATACACCTTTTTCATTGTTCAATATTATCAAACATTTTCCGATGAAGAATCAAAATCTACAGATGTTACCGTATTATGATATATTCTTTTCGCAAGCTTCAGACAAGGAACAAAGATGGGTGATGAGGTCTCCAGTGAAAAGGAAGGTGAGATAAAAGAAATACGGCTAGCACCCGGCGAAGATGCAGATGATTTATTGAGAACATCAACCATCTAAAACCTTTTAAAACGTTTCTCGATATATCTTAGTTTAGTGTTTCCTTTAGTTGCCGCAGCCATTCCACCTTGTTTAGGATCGGCTTTGGCGTCTTGATCATCAGCTTCCACACGGTTCTCTGGGACAGGGAAGTAACATCTACACAAGTGCTAAGCGAACACGTGGAGAAACTCTGTTCGCAAACATTACTGCCAGCAAACTGACACATCCAATTTCTAGAGAAAGCTGATTTGACGTTCCTATTTCAGTCGTTCGCCGCTCTGGTGACTGTTGCCCTAAGACCTGGCCAGAAAGGGATACTCCGTTTGGGTCTTGACCCAATGTAGTGGTACGATCTGCGACGATCTGAGACATATCTCACACTGCGTTTACAGCGCCATCAACTCCGCAATTCGAGCAGCTAAACAACAAGCAACTGATGAGGTTTTCTCATTTGTGTATAAAGAGAGTTAACTGCTTCAAAATTAAATTTTATTGTAAGCAAATTTCAAGATATTTTAAACATTAACCTTAGTTTTTAAATTTAATAGGTAAATATTTGCTACCAACCGTTGCTTATCATACGTATAAAACTAAACACATAAAGGAAGGTTTATGCTTCGTTTTATGTCTACAACGAAAAATTACTGAATAAATGTTTACATAATTAAGTAAAATGCTGATTTAAATTTTTAAAAGAATTTTCCAAAGAATAGGAGAAAATAAACTGGCTGCTGGATTAATTATTTTAGTAAAATGACACTTAATCGAGACAAGGGAATTTTTAAAATCTTTAATAGGCATTAGAAATGTTCGTATCCGGACATGAGGTAAACTGGTGGATTTTAGAAGAAAAGTGTACAGGAAGTTGTCTCTTATTCTTAAATATGTTTTTAAATTAACCCTAACACCCGCAAAGGACTAAAACAGGGGAAACACACAACAAAGAGAACCTAAAACAGTATTCGAAAGATATAATCCATAAAGATGAAAGTTGAATTTTTGGTCGCAGTTTTATGAATCTCTTTGGCCAAAGCTGACAAGATTTTAAAAACCATGGAAATTATTTTATTAAATCCTTGGATGATGATGGAGAATCAAGGCAACTAAAACATCTGTTTCCTCTCTTTAAGCTATCGGATCTGGTTATAAACCAGTTAAACCACAATAAGATTTAATATATTTTTTTGAAAACTATACAATTTGATGGCAAGTTTATGTCAAAATAAAATAAACGTAAAGGTTTTGGCACTGCACCTGAGGTCTATGATTTTTATTTCGAGAACCTGGCATGAAAATTTAAATAGAAAACTTTATAATCATTTTAGAGAATCTAAGACCAGAAGTAGAAAATACATTTTCGAAACAAAAAAAGCATTAAAATATTATATTTCAGTTTTTAATATATTCAAAATATAAATAAATAAAAGTATTGATCCGTTTTCAGATAAGTTTAATTTTAAAAATCACTAGCTGATAATGTAAAAATATATTTTCAATGAGGTATACAAGAGGATGACGTCAGATACAGATCTTATAAAAGAACAACATTCGTATATTAGGAGAGTATAATATTACCTATTTTAAATCTGACGTTATAGTTTTCTCTGATGCATTAGAATTATATCACTAAAGTCTTCTGGATGAGATTCATCAGAATTCTTTAAAGATTACTAAACTAAAATTAACAGATGATGGTTTGATACGCTCCACTTAAAAATTAGGCGATTACTTTTATTGATATACTCTTCTTTATTTGCATATTTCAAACAAGAAATTGTATTAATTATATATAATATTAAAAAAACTCTATGTTCAGAATCAGAAGTATTTTATAATAGAGGTAAGCATAATTATACCGATACCTTTCATATTTCTATAAACTACCAAATATTTCCCAGGAAACCAAGAGGAGAAATTCAAATTATATTTATTTTTGACATCTATAAAAGATCTCCAACATATTCAGTTTAACTTAGTTAATAACGACATAGCTGCTTTATTTAACTTTTAAATACACCATTCTGAAATCTAGATTTATAATTAGTTCTTACTATAAAGTTGATTTTATTATGTAAAATAGTTTATGAACCCTATAAGGATTTAGCACTAAGATTCTATGTCGTGGTTTTATTGAAATTAATGATCATTTTATGAATTGATACTACTAATGTGCAGCATGGTTAAAAATATGTTTATATATTAATGTAAATAGCACATAAAGATTCTATTCATTTTAAACGTGTTTCAACTGGTTATTAAATAATTAAAAATGCATTACCACTTAATAAAAAAAAAACTGTTTTTTTCAAACGTTCAATTTTAGATTACAGGTCAAAATGTAAATAATACGGATCTCCGAAATAATGCTTTGTCATCCAGATTAGATATGAAATGGAAAGATTAACAGAGATGTTCCTGTTGCTTCAAACATATTTAATTTAAGCATACTGCAGCAGAGCAAGATATGTCTCCTACCTTTAATTCAAATTGATAATTTTCGTGTATCTTTCTGCTATATGGGTGACTTTTATTATCAGTGAAGTAGATGCACTAATAAGTTCATTAATAGATTTACCAAATTTTCTGTCAGTTTTAAACAATTTTATTGTAATTTCCATTGGTAAAGTTTTATATTTTATTTAGTGATGTAAAAATTAACCCAATAGATTATTTCTCTTGTAGCATAAAATGTCCATGTACTACAATCGTATAATCTGATTACTTCTATAATTTTAATAATTAAAATTTTAATAGCAAATATTTACGTTTGAATTTTAAAACAAATTAATTCTTATATTTTAATTAGAATCTAACAAAGGTGAATTTTGAGGAAGCCAAATTACTTTATATACAAATTAAAAACAACCGATTGCTAGATGTTAATACTTGAATGTTTAATTTATAAATAAATATCGGTATAATTGTGAATCTGTTTTTGTGTTTTGATGGCGTCCAATTTATTCGGAGTGAAATGGGAGACAAATCGGTGTGGACTACAGACTGGAAAACGGGTATCTTGCTGATGACAATTGCAAGGAAACATGTAATAAGAACGAAAGGCTGATATTCGAATGTAGGCGTCATTTTGAATTTTAAAATGTTTCTCAGAATTTTGTAAACATTATGTATGAAGAATGTGGTGGGGCATTAGAAGTTAAGATGACTTACCTGTTACTCTCTCACCTATGTCTCCGGCTATGACGGAACTCCAGCTGGGACATATTTATTTTGCCATCGCTGCCCTCATATGGGCAAGAGTCTTGGGAAATAAGTCTGGAGCGGAAAGTAGAATAAAGGTGTATTTGTTATCATATTAAAATCTATGTGTATATCTACTCATTAACAGAAATAACAGGGCAATAGGGAACACACAAGCTCTTACGAAAGAAAAGGTTACAAATTAACGCTTCATACGGACGTCTGGTACAGAGTAAAAGGCAGCAGTTCAGTTGTTATTTTTTTATATTCAAAAATAATTCATTTGTAAACGGTTTCCAAACATAAGCATTGTCAAACTGTCCGGCGGTTTTTATATCACGTGACAAAGTATCTTTCTCGTGAGAGTTATGTCCCTTAGTTAATTTCACCTGAAGTGAGAGGTTTATTACCACTTGTCACATTCTGGCTTCAGGTTGCTACATAAAAACATTAACATATATTCGGCTATTTACGAATCCATTTGAAGACTTAAATAAGTAATCAGAAATCATCACGTGCATAAGAGAAGTAAATAATTATGTTTCATTCCCCCAACATCTTGGACAACGAGGACACAACCGTGCGCCATAGACGAGACTGTTTGTGGTTTTCTTAAAAGGAGAGCTAACGTTTCCCGTAGGTTTTCGAAAGTATGGAAGGGCAGGTAAATATATTGAAGTTCTCCTTAATATGAATAATGTGGAGATGATAGGAAGGTGGGTATATTTTGTTGATTGTTAGTTATTATTATTATTATTATTATTATTATTATTATTATTATTATTATTATTATTATTATTAGCTTTTGATAATTTCTTCTTAAAGTCTATTATTTAAAAGTTACTCTGTTAATAATAATAATAATAATAATAATAATAATAATAATAATAATAATAATAATAATAATAATAATAATAATAATATCTGAAAAGTGGTTTGTTTTTACTCTTTGTATTTGCACTGCGGTAACACTAAGTTGTAAATGTAGAACCTCAGCAAACCGAAAGAGACTTGATCACAATATAATATAAGAATGGTTTTTGCATGTAGCTATCAGATTTTCCTGGCCAGGCAACGTGGCTCAGTGGTGAATGTGTTGGCTTCAGGACCTAACGGGGCCTGGGTTCGATTCCCGCTGCTGGTACATTGTTGTGACCCTTGAGCAAGGTATTTTATTGGCATCGCTCCAGTTTCTGTTGGGGAGTGGCCTGTGTAGGCAGTCAGAGAAAGGAACCAGGGGTGGGGAATGCTCTATAGCCATGACAAGGAAAAGTCAGAAGAATAAACCGCTGCTGAAGACGGATGCACTGAGCTGGAGTGTGCATAACGACGGAGCAACGCATCCCACTCTCGTGAAATAAGTGATCGCGAAAAGAAAGATCTCCCTGATTGGGAATAATACATTTGGAATGATTTATTTTGTTTCTTCACCGACCTTTTCCTTTCTTTCTCTAAAACTGAACTAACCCTGCCAAACAAATCTTCCAAATACCAGCGACAAATAGGTGTCCAGGTAGACTCCCGTCACGTGTGTAGGAAGAGTTCCCTGCCACCTGTCCGCAACCGAAGACACGTTCACGGCCGGGTGATTATAGACGAAAAGAAGCTCGAAACTTGATCGAAAGAAAACCGAGTAAAATTGTCGAGCAGTAGAAGCTGTCATTCACACACACACACACACACACACACCAGCAGATGTAGGATGCTGCTTGTTGCAGATGAATTGTGATCAGAAATTAAGTGGTCGCCTGTCAAGAACGGCTTCGTTCTAGACCTTCCGATCAGCATCTTTCCTTCCGGTTCTGCAGTTTCTCTGTTTCTATTTGTTCATGAGAACATATTTTCCTATCAGATGTGGGAGGAAGCCACCCGGATGACTGGTTAAGAGGAGCGAGAAGGCGGCTGGCCAGGTAGATAGGAACACCAAACCAACCACGTCGCCCCAAACAAAGCCGTAGCAGTCATCATTGATGAGGCCCACTAACGTTTATTACAAGATCGATATCATAAGCTAACAACTGTTTCATTTGTTAGTAAATTGAGCCGTTAGATGGAAATAATACTACGGTGCTTTCGGTATGAACCCAATTTAACAATTATAGATATAACTTGCATGGTCAGTAATTATGCAAATATTTTAAATTAATAGTAACGTAACAATTAATGGTTAATATTTTCTGACAGGTACTTCATAGTATCACCGATGTCGTATTTGTTGGGATAATCACTGCTCATTAGCAATAAAACTAAGAGTTATAGAATCTCTACCAGCAAATCGATGAACCCCGAATTAATAGAAGAAGATCTTAGAGATCAGAGAGATAGTAAAGACTGTGTCCGAGGTGAGCACCTGGCTAGATCAGAGATCGGCTACTCTAAACTGACTAAGGTATCATCGAGAATGGAAGCTGGCGATGAATACTGTTTGTCAGGTTGAAACTGAAACATTAATGGGGCCTTATCTATGCTGGGAGACCCTTTAACGCCATAATAGCTTCCCGCCTCTGTCGAACGGTTCATGCCATCATCGGTAGCCATGCTTCTCGAACGTTTGCTGATGACTGCTTTCGACGCCTCCAACCAAAGGATTCGTGTGGAATCTACAGATAACAGGCCGCTGTTTATTCTCGACCGATTACTGAATGAACTCGGTTCTTTTATGACTCTCACGGAATCCTTTAGACTCGGAGATCATAAACTAACGCAATGATGAAAATATTTTCGTTTTTTATATTTATTGTTATCTTCTATATGATCACCATGGAAATCGGTCAATAATCAGACAGAAATACGTGCTGTATGAATTAACCATCATTTGTTTCTGTAGCCAGGACTTCAATACAATAGGTGGATTATTTTATAGCATCTTGCAGCTTCCTGACGCCGAGTTCCTCCTTGTTGAATTATTTACTGTTGGTGTAGGTCTGGTTTTTCTCCATGGTGAGAAAGAATACAAATCTAATCAATAAACAAGCATATGATTGATTCTTTCCTTCTTTGAACAATTAGGAAAAAATATACAATCATTTAGTCCCCGACTGTAATGTAGACTCGCTTAACTATCCATTATGTAGTATATTTGGCTCTGAGGAAAAGATGGTTTTATTTGCTGCATCTTTGCTTACAGGAATTGTGACTGCAAGACGTGGCTGCTCTGTCACCCAGCAGCTAATCGGTGTCGCTCACATTCCTTTCAATTAAGTCCGGAATTTAATCCATAAGAACACCCTCCATCAAGTTAAATTTATCATGTCGATTTCCAAATGAAAAAGCATCATGATAAAGCCAAAAAATCAAATCGAGGTAGATGGTAATGGAATTATCTCCTTATATTTCAATTAAAAGATTAACAAGTGCAGATGATGACAGAGCAGTGATATCTTTGACGCCGCATAGCAACCAATGTCGCATCACTTATGACCTCGACTATGATTTTACTAAATTATTATTCGATTTTAAAAAATCCAATAGATTTTAAATTATTTTTATTATTATATGTTTTAAATCGTCATTAAAAATCAAAGAAACAGCAACTAAATTACAGAGCAGCATATCGATCGTTATTGATTATTTGCCTATTGACTAACGATTGTTAAATGAACTGATTTCAACTATCATCACGCATCAATCCAACGAAGAGAACCTTTTCTTTTTTGTTAAAAGTTATTTTCAAAACAGGTGACCGCTTAATTTGGATAACAAAATATTTAAAAGAATAGAGAATCAACAGTTTATTTAAACATTTACCACGTGACATGTTGCTTCGCGTTTTACCGTTGCCGAAAAGTGCTGCAATAGGGATTTAATTTACTTGCTTTTGAAGGTCCAGTATACATCATTTAAATTCTGATTTATATAAGAAAAACAAAGCAATATGTGAATACGTGAAATATTAATACTTTCGGTTATGTGTTCACGTGACCAAACGTAAAAGGGTCCATCTTTTCTATCAGATTTTCGAGGGGGGAGGGGCTTTCAGATTCTGGAATATTATTATGGTTAAAATAAGATTTTGAGGAAGCAGATAAATAGAAAACATTCATATAAACAACTAAACGTTTAATATAGCGACCAAAAGCTGATGAAGCGTCTACATTGTCAACGATCATAATTCGTATTGGGACACAATGATTATCTTCAGTAATCGGAAAGAAGGAAATTATAATCACTATCACCTGCTAAACCAAGTTGAGGAAAAAATGTCGCATTATCGTTTCAAATGAATCCCAAACTTCTAAAGGACAGTTCATAATTACTAATTGATGAGACTAATGCCAGATTTCCATCTAAATTTGAAGATTTCTTCATTTATACTCAGACTGCGTGTATTTCAGGGGTGCGGTTGGATAAAACCCCCTTTTTCAGTATTAGAACACAACATTTAAAACATAAACATGGAAGCTGTTTTAATATATTCATAACCTTTGTAAAATGTTGAATTTCTAATTTACTTTCAATCTTGATTGATTATTCCCATGTTTCATTCGCAATATACTAAACCTTCCAACAATATCTATATTATTCATAGAATTATTTGAGCAATTGGAAATACCAGAGGTTTTTCTGAACAGAATTCTTTCTTTGATCTTATATACGATTCATACTCTTAAGTGTATTTGTTCTTGAATTTATTTTACCTGATTGATGTCGGCTATAAGTACAGAAAGATGAGATAACGAATTTCTCTAAATACACGTATCACCATTTATTTGAAGTTTCACCCGAAAATAATTGATAATCGTTACATTTCCAATTTATATTATTCTTTAAATAAAACAACGCTGAAATACAACTGGATCATCAAGTTGGCTATCTTAAGTACTTCCTGTAAACGAATGTATCATTATATACTACCAGCCAATTGATAGTAGACTCATAGTTGTATACCCTTTGAATTAATTGCTTACAAGATCAATTACTTTATATTAGTTAAGGCACAAAAAAGGAACAAAGTAACTTTTCTAAAGTTGGTTTCCATAGTACCTATTTTCATGTCTAACAGTTTGGATCTATATTCGGGCCATCTATTTATCTCTACATATTAAAATCATTCCAATTAATCTTATGTTGTTATTGTAATGAGGATGAAGCATTTTCTGATCTCAAACCAATTGATCGTTGGCTATAAAGAAGATAATCCTTCCTTAACCGATTTCTGCCAATATTATAGAGCGTTGATGTAATAAGTTTCAATGAATACAAACACCACCATTCATGAGAAAATACTGTCGTCCAATCTGCATCTGTGATTTCAAAATCCTCATCCACACTGTCTCCCAAATAATTAATTTTAACTTCATTTATCAAGTAGAAAATTCATTTAAAGGTAAAACATTATTTGATAACCTTCCAATCAAAATATTTTCTGCTTTAATTTACCTTAGGGTTTCGTGTTTCTGACCACAACCATCCGGCCACAATGATGCAGCGTGTACGTACCAACTCTGACTTGTTCTTCCTCTCTACTTTATTCGTCATCACGTAACGTATTTCATACTAATTTGGTACTTATACAGTTCAGGTCATCATCTATATCATACTATAAAATTCGGATATCCATACGGACAAGGGCCTACTTAAGGCTTTCCTTATTCAAGACCAACCAGAGTTCTTTTTTAGCCAGCTATTTAATAGAGTAGTTTTGTATCTCCAAACAGAAAGACAGAAAGATATGAATTTTCGAATCCATATTTGAATGATCGCCGAACAGGTTTTTGGAATTGTTCTTGTAGTTACCTCGGCTTCTATTCCATTAACTGTCGACAACATGTACCTTTGATCATACACCTATTCTGTCTATTTTCCCTCATAAAGTGAAAAGAGAATAATGAATTAGTGGTATCAGTCTGACATCTTCACTGCATGGATCCTCAGCTTTCCAGATAAAAAGTGGATACGGTAATAAGATGAGAAATTCTGGTCCGTAGTCTGGAAATGGACAATCACAGAAACTCTTCCCACCTAAACTTCATTAAGCTCGGTGTTTTCCTCCTCGTTCTTGTGTTTCTCTGTAGTATCAGGTAAACTAATATATTATTTCGCATTTTTAATTTTAATTTATTTTAGATACTTCCGCTGTAGGATTTATATCAATGGATTCAGTTTCATATTTGTACTTAGTAACAATGTTTCCTCCTACAGATCTTTTCATTTGAATTCCCTGCAAGATGTTATATTGATGACGGACATAAGATGTGTACAATTCGTCTTGCGTACCATTTCTCCAACACGGTACAGTTTATTCCAATTTATTCTGTCGGCTGTTTCTTAGAGGTTTGCTAAATATTACTACATGAACATCCTTTGTCGTTTCTTGGCCGCGGATGAGCATTTAAAATATTTTGTTTCTGTCGCCTTTCCAACATTTTCCCTGTGACAATTTTTTCTACGCTAATTGTTCGCTTAACTCAAACTGCAGAAGTATTTACAGATTCTCTGTCTGTGGACCTTTAGTCACGACATTTAAAACAATCCCAGTTCGCATTCAGCGATTAATTCTTGTCCATCCACACGTGATGTGATTGTGGAAGTCAGCACCTAATTCTATTTGACTTCACGTTAATTATTTCAAATTTCGGGTCTGGTCCGAATATTCTATAAAACAGAAAACCAATCCCACTTAAATTAGATTGGAAAATAATCAAATAAATGCATAAATTAAATGACTTTGACCTAACGATTATTAGTAGTAGCAGGGTTAATGCACTTAGAATTGTCGTGTCTTTATTTGTCTGTATAATGAATAGTAAAAACAGTTTGTGCCTGCAAATTTCTCCTGGATTTGTCCTCGTCTTTTGTTCACATATTTACGTGTCAGCGAGTATTTTGGTGTTTCTGCATCGTTCTGTGATATACGGCTACATCACTACTTCGGAAGCTGTTCAGATCATGTTTCCATAGCATCGCCTTCTTCAAGTCTGGATAGTAAGCGGACGGGAACACGAGTCTGCTTACAGCATCAAGCCGATTTATAGAAGCTGATTTACTCGAATTCCTTACGATGTCACGGGCGGATCAGTATCAGCATCGTCTCGGTTCTGCGATGAGGTCTGAGGAAATGTAAAATCTAACAGAGAAAAGCTTTTAAAATGGTTTCACTGGACACCCGACAAACCAGAGGAGCTCTTGCAGATAAAGATGCATGTACGAGGGTTTATGTTTTTCCAAAAGAAGTAAGATAGCCATTAGCGCCAAGTAGTCCCAGTCATTTTGTAGCAGGTAAAAATATTTGTTGGGGAGAGGCAAACAAATGGCAGAGCTGAAATGAGCTGCGGAATGAAAACGGTTTTGTCCAAGGTTTTGCTGTTGATGCAGAAAAGGAAACTGCATGGTTAATTATCAGACTTGACTCCAAATCTTTTTTCTCAATTAAGGGGAAAGCTGCTCGGTTGGAGAAGGATTCATACGGAGGAAGCTGTCGAGGTGTTTGTAGTCTGTGGGAGGAAGGTCTGGTGGATAGGCTGGGCGAGGGAGAACTTGGTACCCAAACAGGTTCAGTTTCTGAAGAGGCACGAGGACGAGCATCGTCGTGGAGCAGGACTGGGCCTCTTCGAGTCACCGATGCCGGCTGTCGTCGGGAGAGTTTCTGATGAACAATGTTTAATTCACGACAGAACCTTCAAGCTGTGATGGTTTGGCCAGGTAGCAAGAAGTCATAGTGGATGATACCAGTTGCAGTTCACTAGACAGTGATCGTCACCTACTTGGCTGGCGGCTTGGTTTTGGGATGTGGTTAAGGCCCCTTGTCTCTCGAGCCCCTGCGCTGATCGATTGCGATTGTCGTAAAGGATCCATTATTTTTCATCACACGTGGTGATGATTCGTTGAAGAAATGAGTCGTTTTTGTTTGTTATGACAGGCGAAGAGCAGATCTCCAATCGACGATTTTGTTGTTGTTCATTCAGCTCGTGAGGCACCCACCTGTCAGGTCTTCTCACCTGGCAGATTGCGTCAAGATGCCGGAAACAGTTGCAGTGCTTACATCGAGCTCTCCATCAATTCCTCTCACTGTTTATCTTGGATCGTCTTCAACTGCGGCTTCCAGACGGTCGTCATCACAGCCGGAAGGACGACCGCTACGTTCCTCCTCTTAGAGGCTCACATCTCCTGATCGAAACTTCGCAGACCCTCGTTGTACTGTGCGCTCATTCACTGTGTCCTCGCCCCTCGCCTGCTTAATGTGACGAGTTTCCTCGCTCTCTTTAGTCTCATTGTTGAGGTAAAAAAATGACAAAACGTTTGTGACAACCTAATATATCAAATTAGACCGAGAAGAGATTATTAGTGTTGGTTTGTGTAAAAGTAGGGTTTCTTTTTCTCTAATATGTTTGTGTATTCTTCTACAAATACCTGGTAGTTTGGTGTAACACAGCTGAAGTATTCACATTGTGTTCGATTTTTATAGAATTCAGCTTAAATGAATCCTTTATTTATATATATTGAAAGTCATACTTGTGTAGGAAACCTCTAATAAACAAAGTACAATCTTTTTAGTAAAATTACAGTGACTTTTCGACAGAGTCCCTTGACTGGTAACTGATCTTAAGGGAATTGTTGAAATTGTCATCTATGAACAATCACAGGAACTTTCAGCCGCTTTCGTGTTACTGATGATCTGTTGTGTGGGCTGGGCTGGGCAGCCGCTCAGAAAGTGACCTGATTGACAGGGTTAGTTGACATCACTAAATGTTAACTAGTCTTTTCTTGAAAACAAAACGATGTTATAAGGAATTTATTTATTTATTTATTCGGGAAACTGTATTCTGGTGAAGAAGTATATTTATTCAAACTATTTGAAAGAATTTTCTACAGGAAATGTTTGTTTAGTAACGAAATTGTGGGTTAATGGAGTAAATTACACTGGACAACAAAAAATAACTAACGTTTGGTCTGCTGCTGAGGTATATGCAGGTGTCCTTTATCAAATCAAGCAGCTGGTTCCAAGTCTGAAGCCAGAACTGACCCAGCCCGTCAGGATCTGTAGTTACAGAAAATGTCATTTCCAGTCCTTGTTTAGTAATAAATCAGGCACATCGCAAAATTTCAGAAAATGAATTCATTTCAAAATATAAACACATTGTATATTGTACGGTAACTGCTATCCATAAGCTCTCACACATTGTATACTGTACGGTAACTGCTATCCATGAGCTCTCACACAGTGCATACTGTACGGTAACTGCTATCCATAAGCTCTCACACATTGTATACTGTACGGTAACTGCTATCCATAAGCTCTCACACAGTGCATACTGTACGGTAACTGCTATCCATAAGCTCTCACACATTGTATACTGTACGGTAACTGCTATCCATAAGCTCTCACACAGTGCATACTGTACGGTAACTGCTATCCATAAGCTCTCACACATTGTATACTGTACGGTAACTGCTATCCATGAGCTCTCACACAGTGCATACTGTACGGTAACTGCTATCCATAAGCTCTCACACATTGTATACTGTACGGTAACTGCTATCCATAAGCTCTCACACAGTGCATACTGTACGGTAACTGCTATCCATAAGCTCTCACACATTGCATACTGTACGGTAACTGCTATCCATGAGCTCTCACACAGTGCATACTGTACGGTAACTGCTATCCATGAGCTCTCACACATTGTATAAAGTACACGTTCACTGTTTAGAAATGCTTTACGTACTTGATTTTACGGTTGTGAATAGCAGTGGTTTGACTCTAAAGAAACCAACAACAGTCCCTCATCAGTGGGAGGAGAATCTCCTCTGATAGCGGGTCTCCATTGCCTTGGTGTGTTGGTGGAACCTCTCGCCACGCTCATCGCTCACAGGACCAAGGTTGGCTGGGAAGAAATCCGAGTGTCAACGGAGAAAATGCGGCTTCAGCGACATACGGCGGCCCATTTCTTCGAAGGCTTTTATGAAGTCGTGAACCAACTCGGCACAGGTGTCTGCTTTGTTGTTCCCAAGGAAATTGTGGACTACCTCCATGCAGCCGGCTCCAGCGGGTTAAGCCTCGACCGGAGGACTGGGTCGGAAAACAAATCAGGAATTTGTGGTCCGACAAATATTCCAGCCTTCAACTTGGCGTCAGTCAAAGTCGCTCCAAGTCTTTCTTTCAGATAAAGAAACCCCGCACCTTCAACATTCATGGACTTAACAAGGCTCTTCATTAGGCCCAGCTTTGTATGCAGTGGTGGACGAACCGGTGGCACATGTTGCACACTGAACTTTCCCGGAGTAAGGTCTGTGTTCCTGATGGCCATTCTTTGATCTTATAGCGATCTGCATCTTCTCGGCCATTCCACAAGCACAAGAAGCAGACGTGTGTGTACATGTAAGCAGGCAACCACGTAGTTCTTCCAGACAGCCTGCTGTGTGTACACAGTACTAAAAAGAACACAAAATATATAACATTAGATTTCCATTTATTTCTGTAACTAACAATCCGTACGTATTGGGTTAATTCTGATTTAGATCACTGTATCCATTGACACAACTTTCCACGGGAGGCTTGCTTGGCTATGCCGGCTGAATTAAACTGTATATGTGTTTGACTCGAAGAAAAAGATGGCCAGCTTTGATGTTTTTACAGATTTTCCAAAGATGAACCGGATCTGAATTTCTATATACTTGTCAAAAGTAAGATATGGTTACGTAGGGTCTTGTCTGCCTCTCCTCGTGCCAACGGCCCCGTCAGTTAACTATGAGACCGCATTTCATATACCACGTGAACATCTCCCAGCCACGTATCCTTTATTGATGAGGCTAGCTGACTAAATATAAATATTCGACCGCTGTGTTCGCGGTTACCATTTTATTATGGAGTTAGGGTAAATGGTGAAAACATAATATAATGTCCTGATCGCTTTTAGAGGAAAAACCATTTTAGTTTTTGCATGTACTTTTACTTAATGTGATGCTTTTATTTAATTATATTATCAATTTCCTGTTTAATTAAAAGCTTATGCATTTTTGCACGAACGATAAAGAATTATACAGATGGCGATATCTCTTTTTATCTACAGATGCATTTCTCAAATTATCGCTCCCTGCCGTCCTTTTACACCATTAGGTGCCTCTCTCTCTCTCTCTCTCTCTCTCTCCTCCCTCTCCTCTCTCTCTCTCTCTCTCTCTCTCTCTCGCTCTCTCTCCTCTCTCTCGCTCTCCCTCTCTCTTCCCTCTCTCTCTCTCTCCTCCCTCCTCTCCCTCTCTCTCTCTCTTCTCCCTCTCTCTCTCTCTCTCCCCATCTCTCTCTCTCTCTCCCATCTCTCTCTCTCTGCTCTCCTCTCTCTCTCTCTCTCTTCTCTCTCTCTCTCTCTCTCTCCGATCTCTCTCTCCATCCCTCTCTCTCCATCTCTCTCTCCCATTCCATATCTCTCTCTCCCTCCTCTCGCTCTCTCTCTCTCTCTCTCTCTCTCTCTCTCCATCTCTTCTCTCTCCCCTTCATATCTCTCCTCTCTCTCCCACCCCTCCCCCATCTCTCTCTCTCTCCATCTCTCTCCTCTTCTCTCTCTCTCTCTCTCTCTCTCTCTCTCTCTCTCTCTCTCTCTCTCTCTCTCTCTCTCTGTATTGATGTCGTCACCTGTGTGTTCGTGTGTGTGTGTGTGCATATTTCTTTTTTTTTCACCTGACCAGAAACTCGGTCAAAACTGTCTCCTAAATAAATGTAGAATACGGAACTCGCTCGAGCGATCTGTACACGGTTTAAGTTGTTTAACTCCCCGCGTTGGTTCTTACAGCGGAACAATTTCGTTTATATTTTTAATCTCTTTGTTTGTTTTGTCATTTGATTTCGTGTCCTAGAAAGTTAACTAACCCGCCTGCTGTCCCAACCGCGGTGGTTGTGCTTTTTTAACAACACCCAACCCTTTGCCAACCTAAGGGATGAGAGACTTTTAATGTAAGCTCGTGGGTCGAGAAAGTTCCCGTCAAACATTAGAACCAGCGACCACAACGGAGGAGAAGAAAGATCCTATTCCCAACTCGTGAGGTATTTATTTGAGATACTATTATTCCTTCATTTTAAGAAAAGGCCAGTTTTAAATGATAGAAGTCTGACACGCCTCGTACGATAAATCCCAGCTTGCGTCTAAAAATACTCAGGGTCAGATAGAGAGAGAGAGAGAGAGAGAGAGAGAGAGAGAGACGATGTGGTGAGAACTTATATGCGAGGCTCTTCAACGGAGGAGGAGGAAATAGTGGAAGAGACGTCATCAGGCTTTAGTGCTTCGTTAGCGGATAGAATCCTTATTCCAGTGTGAAAAACAGAGCAATTTGCCTTTGACTTTAACTGTTTACGACTCCGAATTCCGAAGCAAGAAAACCCATTAATAAAATTGAAGGGTATGAAACGTTCATTAAGGAAATTATTATTATTATTATATATTATTATTATTTTATTATTATTATTATTATTATTATTATTATTATTATGATCCGTAGGTAAGTGGTCTGTACGTGTTTAGGTGTTCTGTGAGATCTTTGTGGCTCAGGATGTTCAGCTGTTAGTAGAAGTAAAATCGACCAAATTACAGCCGGGAAGAGACTATTTACGTAGAGAGAATTAGTGACCGAAAACAAACATAAAGGTTAGTATTTCGTGTTGTTGCTTTTTTTTTCCAAAGGGAACATATCCATCACTGAAGTCCGGAAGGGGGCGTTGATGGGAGTAAATTGCCACCTTATTAAATGAGCCGCTCGGGCTGACTTCTTTCTAGGTCTCCCTGAATGATTATAACCTGACCTGACCTGACCTGACCTGACCTATCTCGGTATATCCAATCCCAAGTCTGATTTCGCTGTAGGTACGCAAAACGTCACACGAGCAAACGCTAGGCGCATGTGGATTTTCTCTCTTTTAAGGAAAGTACCCTGAAGTCATCTACAGGTTTGCGATGGCGGTTGACGTACCTGGGCTGATCTCCGTCCTCATCTTCTACGCGCTCATCCTAGTTCTGGGCATCTACGCCGGCAGGAAAACCTCCCAGAACACGAGCCAGCTGTTCGTGGCCGATCGCAGCATGGGAACCTTTTTGGCCTTCTTCACAATCTCAGGTAAAAGACGAGTCCGGCCACCACGCTGCACTCGTAAGTTATCCGGTCTTTGATCGTCGGCGAGCTCTCACCTGTCGATCGCTCTCGGTCTTTTTATTACTATTATTATTATTTTTGCTTATTTTTTTTTGCGAAGCATCGGTAAGTTTTACGACGAACGGGGAAGAGAGAGACGTATACTGCAAAAAGCTTTAGCTGCTGCTGCAGTTTAAAACATCTAATAGCGCCTGGGTGTATCCGATGTTCCAGCTCAGTACCTACAACTATGTCCAGAGGCTACTGATTTCTAAGACCAGCGGAAAACAGTCCTTCAGACACACACACACACACCCCCGAACCCCCTGATGATGACGTCAGGAAAAGATCGTCGAAACGTAGCTTCTTTATAAGTTAGCTGCGCTGCTATGACCGAGGTAACTGGAAAGTCTGACCGAATGCACTATCTCCGTCGAACGTAAAACGTTCGCTAATCTGAAACTAGCCGTGTTATTTTGCATTTATATCAATTTATAGTGTTGGATAAAAATATGTACATTTATTTAATGATCATATGTACCAAAACGCAGTCTATTAACTGAACAAAAAGGGAAAACAGAATCCAGTATAAAAATTTTGAAACATATGGGATCAAACCGGAACATTGCTCAGGTACACTTCTGGCTCATCATCTTAATACTACATTGCCTTTCCATTACATTGTTAATGTGAATTATTAACAGATATATGTGTGTGTGTGTGTGTGTGTGTGTGTGTGTGTGTGTGTGTGTGTGTGTGTGTGTGTGTGAAGCGATACTGTAGAACAAAATGTTATTTTACTGTACCAGAGACATTTCTACAACAAGAAAGTACGGGGAAAATGAGATCACACACCGTTGGTATTCAGTGATGTGAAGGGGGTAATGGATACTCAATGTTTCACAGGGTGTGTCTTTTAAAGCGGTCCGATCTCTCTCTCTCTCTCTGTATTGATGTCATCTCTCTCTCTCTCTGTATTGATGTCATCTCTCTCTCTCTCTGTATTGATGTCATCTCTCTCTCTCTCTCTCTCTCTCTCTCTCTCTCTCTCTCTCTCCTCTCTCTCTCTCTCTCTCTCTCTCTCTCTCTCTCTCTCTCTCTCTCTCTCTCTCCTGACCCACTTAAAAGCGAACTGACCTCGGCGATGCTGATAATAGAAAAGATTTTAAATGTATTTAATAACTGGTAGTTCTCAGAAAAAAAATTTTAGCCATAGTCTTTTGGGTTTTATATCATATATATACTGTGTCTGTGAATCACAGGCATATATGTGAATGATGTCAGATGCTTTGCATTAACACTAGGCACGTGATCCGCTCAGAAACAACCGGAAGGAATGTTGTTTTTTTCCGCCAAAAGAGTTTAGGGTGGTTTTGTGTCACATGTAAATCCTCCCCGTTGACACCCTTTGGTATTTTCCCGTGCACGTGATAGATAATCGCCGGAAGTTTCTCGTTGCGTTGCTTCCATCAGCAGCATATCTCGCTGGGTCTCTTAAACATATATATTGGACATTTAGGTGGCCACTCTCACGGCTCGTGGCGAAAACAGGCGGATTCTCCGATATTCCTTCGCTTAACCGATGCCGTCTTTTAGGTGGTTCTGGGTCAGCGACGTATTGTCAAAGACCTCTGCGTTTCTCAGAGATTGGTGGCCAATGTTGTGTCTCGACGATCGCCAAGGCGAATGATGTTGTTGCTTAAACACGACCTAGTTCTTCGACCCTGACGCCACTGCAACAGGAATAAATCGTCAAACCGGTTTCTTCTGTATAGCGGGAATCAAACATCGAAATGTTTGGCCAGAGGGCTTTTCTGGAAAGGTCCTGGAATATTGGGGAGGTGCGCTCTCCTTCGATGAATCCATGTTTTATTAATTCATTCCTCTAGGTCTCATATGGATCTGGACAAAAGTTAATGGATATCTTCGCCTTCAGTTTCGTCAGCTGAATCAATTACTTTTGTGAACCGAATATACTGAATTCTAATGCTCATATCCTTCAGAAAGATGTCGCTACATATCGCCTTTCGTTTGGCTAGCATTGAAAAGAACTCAAATTGACTTATTCTGTGGTACCATAATCTGATAGGGCATCTTAATCGACAGTTGAGAATAACTCGTCCGCGTCCTGCCAATATGGCCGAAACTCTTACACAGATATCGATCTACACGGGCGAGGTCGTGATGCAAAAGATTGTCTGTTTGCTTTTACTTACTCTCTTTCCACAACGAACTAAGATATATCATCAGATTATCATGGCAGATCACTGTTTCCTTAAATGGTTCTGCATTGAATTATTATTTTTTCAATATTTTTTTTGTAATTTATAAGGATAAGGGGGTGTCTTCGAAAATGTGATTTTCTTGTTTTACCGGATCCTCTTTTGATAAAGATGGTGGAAAATGGGGGGAGGGTATAGGATGAACTGTAAAGAAGACACAAGAACGAAGCAGGGGCTTGGAAGCAATTTTTTCTTCAATAGACACTTAGAAATGAAACCACGTGTGCAGGTTATAGAGGGTAACTTATCTATTGATGAAATTTGCCTGATTGTTTCTTTTCTGTTATGCAGCAACAGCAGTTGGAGGAGGTTTTATTAATGGAACAGCCGAGGTGATGGCTTGGCACGGTATCGTCTGGACTCAGGCTCCAATTGGCTACACCATCGGTATAATTATTGGTATATAAATATATATGTTTTTTATTTTATATTTGTGTTTGATTAAATTATATTCTACACACTTACACTGGCGGTAATAAGTATTGGGCTGACCTATTTATCTATAAACAATCAGTTAGCTGGATGAAAATACCTGCTACATTAAGTGTATGTCGGAATCTTTGAGATCAGAAGTTTCTCTTATATCTTCTACTATTTTTCTCTTAATAACTGTTTTCATATGCTTTCCACCCTAGTATTAGATACGTAATATTAGATCATACAATGTTTAGAATGCTTTTACAACTACCGTATAAAGGCTGGCAAGACTGATGTAACTATGTATTCTCTCATAGAAGAACAAGCAATCGTTGCTTGACAACAGATGCAATGGGTCCAGGAAAAAATACTGGATATGAAAATCCGGTTTATGTTGGTGCTCTTAATGAATTTGGAAAAATCTATCCGTGGAACAGCTTCTCAGGTAGTCAGCAAGACAGCTGTCGATGAGGTATCCGCAGGCCCAGTTCACAACAAAAAGTGACGCGAAAGAAAGAGAAAGATGACAGAGCCACCCGACCCAAAGCAAACCGTTTCCTTACCAGCAAACAATCAACAGCAGAAAATGGTTCTACGGCAGGAAGTTCTGTCTCCGAGAAAGCTCTCAAAAGGCATATCAGCAGGAACAGCTCTGGTTTTGATGGAAGATGCTGTTGTCAGATGCGATTTGCCGCTCAGTTTCCTCCGTGGCCGGTGCCATGGCAAGGCTGCAACTATGGAAAGGCATCTGACAGGAGCGCGAGGAAGTGCGTCCGAAAAAGAACTGCGTAACCAACTTTGTTGTCTCATCGCAGATGCTGTTTGTGGCCTGAGAGCACGGCCTTGTTGGTAGCGTGAACTGTTCTAATATTTTCACACGATATCGGTTTATTCGAGCATGAGTCTGCAATAATGTAGATGCCAAAGTTATAATGATAAGCTCGTTTGACTTATTCTACTGTTTATTTTGATTCTATTATCTATTTATTTTAATTACTATATAGTGTAATATATTCTGTCGTATCCTGGTAACATCATCAATAAACAAAACTAATATTATCTGAATAGTTTTATTCTTTTTACTTGCACCTCCGTTTGTATTTAATTAACAGGGTTATATATTTGGCCATTGTTATTACTATTACTGTACCGGTGTCTTAGGTAAGTGATCTGAATCCTGTTTACTCAGATCTTTCTTCACGTTCGATTGTCAATGGTCGTAAAGAATTCTGGAACAATTACAGTATTTTTCCCTAGTCACTGAATGACATCTTCGATAATTATTTCTGGTGGCCATAATGAGCTCCGTGATTTCACAATGTGTTCGGATTTCCCGACGAAGGGACTTGGTCGCATTACCTTCCTCTTGAGTTCATCTGTCGGACTTCAAGATGACGTCATCTGTCGGACTGTTAATGGAGACTGATGCCACATTCCGAAATTTGGATCAGCGCTCTGTTTTAGAATTTTATTCTAGTGATATCTGATGGTGGATGGCTCCCAGAAATTTTGCAAAGCGGTTATCAGTGAAATGCTCTCATCCTTGAAGTCTCCGTACAGCAGAAAGATTTATCTTTGCTCCACATTGACGCCATCCATCTTTACTCTTCTGAAAAACCTGACCTTCGTTTTCCTTTAGTTTCTTAGTATTTTAGTCATCTTCCCGTTGGCGACATGTTTCACGAATGTCGTCTGTTTCCTGGAACCATCTGCGTCGCTGTCTCCACCCCAGGTCTTTCCCCACACGTCTAACTTTCTACTTTCAGTATTTAAGGTCTTTGTAGATAGACTTCTAAGTTGTCTTGTATTCGTGGCTAGTAAACACTTTTATGAATTTATCTGAGTTACTGATTCAGCGTCGTGGTCTCAGAGGGAGGTTCTTTCTGAATCCCGTCTCCGACTCCACTCTTTCGAGCTGAGAATTCTGTGCGTGGTCAGCAATTTCCCAGTTTTTCGATCTTCTTTTGGAAGTTATTTATTTTCCAGTTTATAATAATTTTATTTAAAACACAGGTGGCCTTTTCTACGCCCCCAAGATGCGGAACGCCAATTACGTAACCATGTTTGACCCCTTCCAAGAGAAGTACGGGAAAGGAATAGGGGCCACATTCTTGCTACCCGAATTTATGGGTGACTTGTTTTGGACCGCGGCTACTTTGAACGCGTTAGGTGAGTTCTTTTATAATGTCATCAATAATCCGATAAATCGATCTCTTGGCCTTACATCCGGTCGAAGGGGATAAGCATTTCAATATGTAACCGTAAAAGTGGACTTTAGAAAATCAAAATTCACACTCAGCAGGAAGTCATCCATGGAAAGTTCGAGTCTCTAGTGGACGCGAATGGTGTCGAGGCTGGCTGGAGGTTCCTCAAATGTGCACGAGACATGTTAGCGATGGGAATTTCATATTTGTTAAGAAATAATCCCTAATCTCCTTTTTCTGGTTCAATGGGAGCAATGTATCTTGTTTTAGCCATTTTTTTTTTGTAATTTTAAAACCTGTAAAGAGACAGATGCAAGAATGGAGTATGAGGCTCGCGTCTTCTAGCAGAGGCTGTACGTACTACACTACAGTATGAACATTGTACTTACAAAAACCATTATTATTGTTATTATCTTTTTACTTTATTTTTAAGACATGCAATGGATGCGACAGAGTTTTTCTTCAGAATTGTCTAGGAAAAATATTTTAGCCATTTATAAGTTTGTTCGGATTTACTCTATGGAAGTAATTGCTCTCATCTCTCTCTCATCTCTCTCTCATCTCTCTCTCTCTCTCATCTCTCTCATCTCTCTCTCATCTCTCTCTCTTCATCTCTCATCTCTCTCTCTCTCTCCTCTCTCTCTCTCTCTCTCTCTCTCTCTCTCTCTCTCTCTCATCTCTCTCTTCATCTCTTATCTCTCTCTTCATCTCTCATCTCTCTCTCTCTCTCTCATCTCTCTCTCTCTCTCTCTCTGCGTGTAGAAAAATCAGAAAATCAGTAAACCAGTTCTGTACTTGTTGATACTGTTGACTGACGGTTTATTAAGGATAGTATCAAACGATAGATTCCATATAAGGTTTAAAAATTATTTATTAAATTACCATTTTTCTTATTCATTTTCAGGAACGTCCATGTCGATTATCCTTGACATCAGCGACACCATAGCCATTATCGTGTCTTCCTCTGTGGCCGTGTTCTACACGTTCCTAGGGGGCCTCTATTCCGTGGCCTACACCGACGTTATCCAGTTTTTCTTCATCATCATCGGTTTGGTATCGAAAGTATTCTTTTCCCTTTCTTCTTTCACGAAGACTATGTAGTCTGAAGTCTTCTCACACTTCCGCCCTCCAGGCAGGAGTCGGTCTCACCCTCCTCACGAAACCATTTGTAATGAGACCTAAGTTGGAAGTCACGGGGTCGGTGGTGACGAATAAACCGACCGAGAAAACGGTTTGAAGATAAATAGTAAAAAAAAATAGTCCGCTGTAAATTTCAGCAAAAATTGGAATTTTTTTTTGCTTCGGGTGAAAATATTATATTTACTTTCCCCTGAATATCCGTCATAAAGCAGAAGACGGTGACATTAGATAGGAAGTGTAAATAATGGCTGGTAAAGTGCGATTTTGTTGATTCCGTGTATTAAAGCTCATTTATAATCGTTAAATGTGTATGTTAGGAACAGGTGCGCGTTATCAAAATTGTTCATTGAGCAGAGTTACCAATCAAAGCTGGTACCGACGTTTACTCTCAGTGTTCAATAGTTAATTTGCTAGCAGGCATAGGAATAAACTGATTAAAGTGAACACAAAATTGTAAATCGGTGAAATTAATTGGCCGCCAAGCGGATGATAGCGATAGCGTGAATCAGTTTTAAAAAAAAACCATAGCAACAGGTTTATTTAAATCTGGTAGCTTCCTTTTTATAATAAATCTCCACAACTAACCGGTCTATATTCTAATCCATCTAAGGTCGATAACTCGTCTCCTTACTACGGTTTGTATCTTAAGCCAACTTGGATAGGAAGCAACATTTCAAATTAATTTTTAAACCTGAAGATTACTTGGAAACTAAGGAACACGTTCGGAAAATCTGTTTTATATGCATGCAGTATTCACACACAACAAACTAGAAGTTTAATGTTGAAATAAAAGGAACGTTATTATTATTATTATTATATGTTTTAAAGTATCTTCAGAAATCTATGAGTTACATTTTTTCCAGGTTTGTGACAAATTATTAGATTTTTTTTAAATATTAAATAATTAAAATAAATAATTCATATCCTTGTACAAATTCATTGACCGTTTTTATTATGTTTCAGATTTACTCTGTCGATATATCTTAGTTTAAAATTTTGAACTCATCGGTTTCACTCTGTTTTCCCTTTCCACCAGGTTGTCTCGGTTCCCTTCGCCTATGATCACCCGGCCGTGAATCTGTCTTCGGTTGGGGACAGCTGGCAGGGTAGTGTCCCTACACACATGATCGGTGTCTACCTGGACACCTATTTGTTGCTGGTATTTGGAGGATTTGCCTGGCAGGTTGGTTCATCTTAAGAGATCGAACAAAACTTCGATAAAATCAAATGCAATCACTGAAATAGTCTTATATCAGGAAGCACCGCTGGGTCGGGAAGTAACCAGTTTTATATTACACTGTGACTGAGCCAACCTTTGGTTAGCTGATGTTCGAACTCGCATTTCTACTTTTGAAACGGAATATTAATATAATACAAACATAACGTGCAGAAACAACTCTCCTTAAAGGTATTATTATTATTATTATTATTATTATTATTATTATATTATTATATTATTATTATTATTATTATTATTATTATTATTATTATTATTATTATTATTATTATTATTATTATTATTATTATTATTATTATTATTAACAACTAAAGAAAGTACGAAATAAGGGAATTGAATAAGAGATTACGAAAAAATGGGATCCTAAGATATAAAGAAGATGAAGGTTTTCGTTCAAGGTTGACATTGATAACAATAAAAAAAATCACCTTGCGATGTCGACATGAAAGAAATTAAATTATCTTTACCACGTAGCCGGCAGGTGAAGAGGAGCGACAATAAATCATTCCAGGAAGGTAAACCAGATTGACCAAACCGACTCCGACCGGGATTCGAACTTCTGCTCTCATATATATATATACAAAGAAAAATCCAGTTGTTTGACCACAGAACCGCTGCCTACCCTTCGGTCACATAATTTTAGACGGGTTATAGAGTTGTATTTCTGAAATTAATATAAGCAGGCTCACGGTAGATTTTTTTGTTTTCTTTTTACTTTTATTAATAATAAAAAAAAATGATCGTGGATAAGTCTGCCAATGAACTAAGGCGCACCAAGTCATCGATATTGCCATTGTGTGGATTTAACCTGTCCTCTGGTACTTCTGAGAACATGTACGGGAGACGTCAGAGCAGCTCTCACGTAAAGAAGACCCCAAACAGCCTCCGGCACGCTACATCCGTTACCCACAATCCAACAGTGTTTTCAAGAATACAAGACCCTCCACCCACAGCGTCTTTTCTGCAGTTGACAATGCGTGATTGTTTATTTCTATTATGTACATGACGGTTACTGGTTAGTAATTTATTTAAACCCTGAAATGGATTCTTAAATACCCGAATGCGTGTTAGAGCTGTTAACTGGTAAACCGCAGTCAGAATGTGACAAATTGTAATAAACCACTCACTTCAGCTGCAATAGACTAAGGGGCATCACTCTCCCAACAAAATTATTGGTCACGTGATATAAAATGTTTGATGTTTGTAGTTGAAAACCGTTTACAAATGAATTGTTTTAAACTATAGTAAGATTTGCAAATCCTCGCTTTTGATTTGTCAGGGTTGTGCACATGCAGATGGCCATAATTATTCTGTTCGCTATCTCCAGATGGCGCTTTCAGAAAAGCATTAATCTCAGTTACTTATCTTTGTGTGTTTACATATTTTTGTTCTATCATATAAACTTATTGCACTTAAAGAGTAAACTTTCGCAATTTTGTACTAACCTTTATTGATTTCCTTGTCCTTGTGTCTGCTACAGGCTTATTTTCAAAGAGTTCTTGCGTGTAGGACGGCAAAAATGGCGAGATGGATATCTATCCTAGCAGCCGTTCTGTGTTTTTTTGTATGCATACCACCGGCCATAGCCGGAGTGGTAG
The DNA here is from genome assembly GCA_018389105.1 of Nautilus pompilius. Lineage (NCBI taxonomy): Eukaryota > Metazoa > Mollusca > Cephalopoda > Nautilida > Nautilidae > Nautilus > Nautilus pompilius. The sequence continues at coordinate 243,788 of JACATO010001086.1, forward strand.
GCGCTGCAACAGGTAAGTTAATCCCACTACCAATCAATTCTTTTCTTTCCAAAATGATATTATTTTCCAGCTGCATGTATACAAAAGTAAAATGTCGTAAATACTTGGTTTTATAACTAAAAATTAGTTAATTTTTCATTACAGTTTTATATTATAGACAGATTTATAAAGAAAGATTGTTGATATTCTTAATATGCCAGAGATGGAGTAAGTCAGCCAAGTTAATGAATTAACCCTCCGTGTTATGTTTTCTCAGACTGGAACCAAACAACTTACACGGGAGAGATTCCTTTACCAGAAGATAAAAGGAGTCACATTCTCCCACTTGTGCTAGAATATCTCTGCCCTCTGGCGGTCTCCATGATTGGATTTGGTGCTGTCTCAGCAGCAGTGATGTCATCAGCGGATTCCGCCCTGTTGGCAATCGGAACGTCTTTTGCACATAATTTATACAAACAGATAATCAGACCTCAGGTAAGAATTAACAACTGAAATTTTTGTAGCTACAGAAAGACCAGCAAGTTTTACACTATTTGTGATACTATTTACATGATTTAGACAAACAGAAGTATAATAGATAAACAGTCTTTAGACTGATCATTCTTTTTCTAAACGTATGCGACAACCAACTGAGTGAAGTATTGTTATAATTTTAGTTAATTTTACTGGACTCTTATTTAAATCCGAAATGTCATTCAGAATTATAGGAAAACTTCTGGCGATAATAAAATTCGATTACAAAAGTTTGTAACTATAATTTTTCATTTGTAGCTCGCACAATAAAATATACAGCAGATTGTTTATAGTTTGTGAAGAAGCCATCATTATTGAGGAATCACTGAGTAACATTCATCGCTTGACTTTTGGTACAAGGAATTTCGAGAAAGGTTTTCATATGAACACCAAAACACCAGAACATTCACGTCTCTGTGGCCATTTGAATTGATCAAATAGAAAAATCAAAAATTAGTCGAACTCATTATAAGCTAATTAACGGTAAATTAAAATAATTAATCACAGATTGGAAACAACTGTTCGTAGAAATGACAACAGGAATCGTTCCTTTAACAAAGGATAGATTCAAGACTTTCTTCACAGGATGGGCAGGTTCAAAATATTACCTAAAATAAAGAGTCCATTAACTTCGATACTTAACTACAATAAACAACATTGAGTAAAACTATTTTTGAATGTTAGAAACAGACTTATTAATGCAGGTTTGATGAAGCCATCTTGGAACTCGAAAGTGTTTAGTAGCGAGGTGTGTTTGCTCAACCTTTTGGCCTTGCTAAAAGTTCCTCTAATTCTAACCCGTCTAGAATATAGAATCTGTCGGTATAGTATTTCTATTCGTAGCATTTAAATTTATTTTTACTGTACGGTATCAATGAACAATGTCAAGACTTAAGTTTACCGACTGATTCACCCGCACTTTGCGTGTTTGGTACAAAGAAACAGCTACAGACAGAGTCGGTCAGAATTCGAGTTCAAATCGCTGGTAGTTCCATCTGGACCTGCTCGACTTTTGTCTATGTCCATACACCAGTTGAGATGACGGATGGGCAATTTTTTCCCTATCTTTCTTCAAACGAAATTAGAAAGGCTACATTTTATTTTTCCTGAATTTAAGTGACTCGTTCTGAAGGCAAAACGCCCATTTCTTCGGTAGGGCGATTTCCATATACAAAATTAGTTACACGGGTTTTTTGAAGTTTCAAACCACGGATGAATTTGAACTCAAGTATACGAGTTTTTCTTCTTTTCTTTTCTCAAAATACAGCGAGTAGATGCTTTGGTAATTTCGTGGAAACACAACCAGATGTTTAGTAGCGGTCATGTCTACTAAAACAAACGTGACCGAATCTATCAAATATTCCTTATTGTTGAGGTTTTTCCGGATGTTACCGGAAAGTTAAATATTGTGGTGGTTAGGTGTTCCCGAAACTTCTCGACCTAACGCATTTTAAGAGGAAAAGGATAAAATCAGTCAGATGTTGCCTGCAAGGTCCGTCAATAACTACTTGTATACTTTTCAGTATATAGTATTATCAAACGTTGTAGTATCACGAGTCAATACTTCGAGACATTAATATACCATGATTTTTTTTCGCAGGCTTCAGACAGGGAAGTAAGATGGGTGATGAGGATATCCATAGTTGCATCTGGAATTTTAGCAACTGTTCTCGCCATCACTTCAAAAACCGTTTACGGGCTGTTTGTTATCTGCGCCGATCTCATATACGTCGTCATGTTTCCCCAGCTCACCTGCACGCTGTGGTTCAAGTCTGTGAACTCTTACGGCTGTTTGTCCGGGTACCTGATCAGCCTGATTCTTCGTATAGGCGGAGGCGAGCCCTTTCTGGGTTTACCTGTGAGTATAAAATACCCGTTCTACAGCGAAGAATACGGTCAGCTGTTCCCCTTCAAGACATTGTCCATGTTGGTCAACTTTATTGGCATCGTGTCGTTTTCCCTCCTCGCTAGATTTCTGTTCACGAGGAAGATTGTTCCACTGCGATTTGATGTGTTACACTGTGTGGAGGTCTCCAGTGACAAGAAAGCTGGGATGAAGGAAAGACAGCTGGCACCCGGTGAAGATGCGGGAGAAGACTTATTGAAAACGTCAACCATGTAAACCTTTTACAAGTATTATTACATTTGCCTCGTTGTATGAAGTTCAGCATTACCTTTATTTATCAGTGCCTTGCGCATCACTTTCCCACAGTTTGCCAAGGTATCCCAATACACCTGGAAACTTGATTGATCCTGCATTCTTCACCGGTTTATCTTGTTCGATTTTTGAAAACACGAATTTCTACGCAAACTTTCACAGATTTTGGTGGGAAAAGAATATCTGTCTTTTCTAATTTGGGGATAGGATTGCAGAAGTTTTTATGTTTTAGATTGGTCTCCACGAACTCTGTGATAATGGAAATTTTCACCCGTAAATGATATTCAGTGCTATGGAGTATCTGTGATACTCAAAGTTGTGGAGAAACTGTCTGAGAGCTCTGTACACATATTCAGAGACGTAAGAATGAGATGTGACGTTACAAAGGTCAAGAAGTGTCTTCAGTGAAAAAATCTGCAAATTCTAGGAATGTATTCCTTAAGACCCTCTGTGAATGCACTTTTAATTCCGTTACCATGTCTGTTAAGGTCTGGAAGTTGTCAGAAACCGATTGCAGGAACTTATCTGAAAATGAAAAGTGAAATCATATTTGCCAGTCGCGCAATCATTACAAGATATTTGTCAATCCAATTGGCCCACTCGGTAAATTTTAGTGTTCTGTGAACTTTTTTTTTACTTTGAAGGAATAAATCTGGGTAATGTTGCTTTGGATTTTATTTTGTAATTATTAAAAACGTTTTAAATTTTAAAATGCCAAAAAAATCCGAAATTATAACAACAAATATGTAGTAAAACTATAGTTTGGTTTTTGTTGGTCTCCGACCATTAACCTTATTTATAATAACTGCTTTCATTCTACTTTGAACTGTTTGTAGCAATGTCTTGTATGGTTAAATATTTACTCAAGTTTCCTTAATGATTTTTGTCAATTCCTTTTCTATTTGTTGGATCATCGTTTATCAATGTATTGCCATATTACCAATCATATGCTCTCCATTGGATTTATCTCAGAATAATTACCAGGCCAAAGTCGTTCAAACCAATGGGAACCGACAGATGGAAAGTGGAGAGAGAGAGGAGAGAGAGAGAGAGAGAGAGAGAGAGAGAGATGGAGAGAGAGAGAGAGATGGAGAGGGAGATGGAGAGAGAGCTTTTTCTGCTGCGCGAAATGGTCGGTTATCTTGTATAAAATATAGGATCGAGTTTCTTAAGAAATTCTACGAAATCTGATTTTTTTGTAAAATACCAATTTGTATTTATTGATTTTTTTTTTATTTGCTAAAACCACAAAAATTGTCCAGCCCATTTAGCAGAGAAACGGGTTCAGATGTAGAGACTTTCTGGATGCTTTTGGGTTCGTTAAATATAGTTTGGTTTAAATCTTTTACCTGATTTTTTCTGACATTTTAAGCACAAAGATTATTTACAAAATCAGGTAAAGTTTCGTCTGTATATATCACTTTGATCCAATCTTCTACTCGCCGGTTTTGGTATTTCTTTAAAGACCTGTTTATTCTAGCTAGGATGTGTGCTACTCGAATGCCATTATCATCAGATATCCTCTAGATCTTCCAGACATTTTTGCGAATACTTTCTTCCCTTTTCTTTGAGCTAATATATCACCTGATGCAAACGTCTCGTTATGAATCTTGTCCATAAAAACTCCTCCTTTAACTCTTTTTTAAAAGAATTAATCTACTTATTTTCTCTGAAAAGGGTGCCTGGTATTCTTAATTCTCATAATTATTCCCACAGTTTTTACTGGAAAGCCATGCTTTGGCGACAATTCTTAAAGCTTTTCCAAGCTTATTTGGACAAACGTCAATCATCTGTCGTGATAAATAATTAAAAGAAAACGGAGTTTTGTGAGAAAATGCAACGGAGGAGTTGAAAATATTTCTGAAAGGGCTGCTGCTGGTAACAGGAAAATCTACCAATGAAAGCTTTTTTTTTAAAATTAAGAACCCGGGTCTGCAGCTGTGGGTGACGTTTGAAAAGACGTGGTTACTCAGGCATTCGACGGTACATTTAAACCTTGCTTTAGATCCGAGATAAGCTTTGTAATTATACGTTTTATGTTATTTGTTGTTTTCATTGTACTAATATTTGTGTTTAGTTATCCGATAGTATCTCTCATTTTTTTTTAATTGTTGGGTGAGGTTTCCCAGGTGCGCCGTGAAAGATCGGTAGGTCATCAGCAAGTCGGTATCCAATTCTCATGGCCCCGTTTAGCATTGTGACCGACAGGAATGTCGCCCAGTGTAAAACTGAGATGTGCTTATTTGTATTTTGCTCTTTGTTTAAAACAGGAAATTTTCCGTCTTTAGAATTACAAGCTAGTTAGAAAAAAACAGAGATTTCGGATATTTATAAGCTTAAATTAAAATAATTAAATTTAATCTTAATGGTCGAATTGCCCTTGTCCTGGTAATTGTCTGTAAATGCAGGTGAATATTTTGTTAAAGGTAAACTTTACATTCCCCATCTTCTGTACTAAAAGACTTATTAGAGGCTTAGCAGCATTCAGCCATACTCAAAGTCATCAAGAAGAAGTCTCGATCAGAATGCCAAAAGTAGAGACAATAGCGCCTTGAAGTTTCTCTACTCTTAGTTCTGTTTCGAATCTCCCACTCTGGCCCGGCCATCGGTCTGAAGTCGCAGTGCTCATCCCAGCAGTCAAATCGACATCTTGCCCTTTTCTTAGAAGTCTTCAGAAAGAATCGCGAGGAAGTTTCAGCATTTCGCCAGATTTTTTGTTTGTTCTCTCTCTCTTTTTTAACAAACAGACGACTTCGAATAATTTGAAGATGATTTTGCAGACAGAAGATAATCTAGAGTACCCATCAATTGTTACACGGAATACACCACAGCGAACAGTCGCTTTGAAACCCCTCTGCGGATAGAGAATCGGGGCTACCAATAATACCAAATTTCCATGTTCTGAATGAAAAACTGATTGGCGAACAAGATGAAAGTGCTAAAGTTTTGCTTCCTTTCGCAAAGTTTCTGGGTCCCCCTGAAATGATACAGAGGCCGGTCAGACCTTGGTCTGCAACATCTTTGGCGACAATGCAACATTTTTTTTTTGCAACACATGAAGCAGAAACGTTCGATGGCAAGCCCTTCTACGGCGTGGATGTTGAGGATGCCGAAGAGATGGCATCGTGGTTCTGTCCTGATGTCTCTTCGAAAGGGAATTTGTACCCGATTTGTGAAAAGGTTTTTGAAAGCTTAGAACAATACGCAAATATTGAATTCTATCGAAGTGTTTCCGTTGCCTGTCTTATCTAATTTCTGTTAAATGAAAAATGTACTAAGCTTTGAGAAGTCTATCCATAATTGCAGCATGTACCCACACCGGTGTCTACAGACTCATGGAGGAGGCGTTAGGGCTACAAATGTCGGCAACGAAAATCTACCGGAAGTAGCTCTCTTACAGGCGGAGGTATTATTATTATTATTATTATTATTATTATATTATTATTATTATTATTATTATTATTATTATTATTATTATTATTATTATTCATAAAAGTAAATGATAATTTCTGCTCAAAAGCACTTTTGGATTTTATCGTCAGTGACGTCAGGGTTGGGGCTGATCTCTGGAACATCGTTTGTGACTTGGCTTGGATCCAGTAGCTACTCACTTGGGTTAAGGGCTGGGGTCCGTTACTAAAGTAACGAAAAAACATCAGTTTGGTTATTCATCTACTTCTTCTGTTTACTCAGCAATCAGTCTTAATAGGCAAGAGCTTAAGCATGTACAAATTCTGTTCTCAAGGGCAATTTTTGCTTCGACTTTAATAGGATAAGAATTATTTTGGGTGAACAGAGAGACCCGGTAGAGTAAATAAACCCAAGTTTGAGAGAGCGACTGCTGAATCTGCTGCTGCCGAGGTCTTTGTTGTTGTTTTGTTCTATCTGAACCATATGCAGTGTCTTGAAAACCTCTTCTATTTCTCGTTCGTGCCTTCTCGCCTGGTTGCGTGATGTCTGCTTCACACACACACACACAAAGCGATTTCCTTTTAACAAGGACCGGATTCATCTCAGAAAATCAGGAGAATTTATCATGGGACAGGAAGGAATGATGATGACCCCACGGTGTTGCCGTGTTCACCTGTGTTCAACAACAAGCTAGAAAAGGGGGGGCGTTTGTCATCTCCGACGGCAACCGTTAGTGCAGAGGGGAGACTCTCGTGAATAGCCGAGGGATGATCATCTCTCTGTTGGCCGGTTTTTCTTCATTTGTTTCCTTCCTTCTCTTTGTTCGCTGGGTTTTCGAGTCTGAATCGAGGCAGTAAACCAAAGCCGGTTCGCCTGGTGATTTAGGGGAATCTTTGTGGAAAATGGGAAATCGTGCGCTCTTTGCAAACGATCTGGCTTCACACCTGCATCGAGAACAATGGACCCGGGAGTCTGCAATGCATCTCCTTTGAAATGACGTAGAATGAAATTATCTCCTCCCACCCAGAACGTCACTTTTACCGAATATGCAATTAAAGGTAGCGGGTTACCGTGTAATTCCTCCTCCATCTTTTAATCTTAGTGAAAAAATAAAGCGATTTTTTCCCTCATCTACGGCGAAACACCAAAGCAGAAGAGTGCCCCTTTGAGACGTGGGCAATGGGTCTGAACAAAGCAAAATGAAGAGTAAACGGGGGGATAACAACCCGACCTACTTCTTTACGCGAAGTTTACCTTTGAGATTTGTTCTTGCTCTCAGGATAAACGGATGTTCCACGTTCGTGTCCGAACAAACTGACGCCAAACGTTGGTCTTTTTGGACCAGCCAATGACGTAGCAGACCGCTCGCAGTTCTTCTGGAGACGGGAACACGCTGTCAGCTTCCGGTAATGGCCGAAGCCCGTCTCAGGCTCGATCCGTATGGCGAAAACCGTCTGCCTTTATTTAACTTTTCCTCGTAATTTCGACTCGTGTTGCTGAGAGGAGAGCGTGGTGTGTTCCTGCTGTGCGGTCGGGATCACGAATCGAGGCAACAATAACAAGGGAATATCATCTCACCGGTGGGAATTTGAGGCTTCCAGGCCTCAGCATCCCAACCGAGTGAGGCTGGTAGCCATAATCTAGTAAATCTACCCATTGTCAGTGTAGACTTTATCTATTATTGGTTTATCAGCTTAAGATGTGTGTGTATTTCATTTTATTTTGTTTGTTTGTTAGTCTGCAATGGTAGAATTACCTTTCCCCCTCCTATTTCTGGTTCATCATCAGCTTGTGTGTTGTGTTGAGATTTGTTCTGTACGCATATCCAGACATAATAACATATATTTACAGTTCTAGCCCCATACACAGACCCATGACTGGACCAGCAGAACTCGTATCAACCTTCTGTGCTTGTTTATATTTACTGTGAGATGTGTTGTTTTTCAGCATACCATCTGATGAGGAACAATGGTTGCATGCAATAAATAGAATAGACCAACAAACCAAAAAGGAATGGGTCCCTTCCAAATATGATGCCATCTGTTCAGATCATTTCTGCGAGGATGATTTCAGTCTATCAAAGCACAAGCATTTGAAAATTGTGAAGGAGAACGCTGAGCCAATACTTTTCTCCTGTAAAGACCCTCCTCAGCAGGTAGATCTCACCTAAACATATTAAGAACTTGGAGGGTTTTGACCAAAAAAAAAGTTGTTAGAACGGTTGGCCGTTTTAATGACCCGATATAAGTACATAGTGTTGGCAGCATTGTGTATTTTAATGTTCTTTGTTCCAGGGATGTTCGAGAACAGACAGAGTAAGGACTTGTGCACCCTGTCTGGAACCAGGAACATCAGAATCGTCTGAAATGGTGTCTCTTGATCACACCTACACCACTGATCCTGATACACTAAAGAAAAAGTATGACGACGCTTTCAGGAAACAGAATGAGATAAAAGCTATTCTTAATAATACAAAGAGAAAAGAGCAAAAATTTGCATGGAAGCGCTACTTCAGGACCTGAAAGATGAGAAGAAGATATCTGAAGATGCTCATCACACGCTGGAAGCATACAAAGGTATCTAAATCTGTGTGTTTGAACAAACAAAGCTTACTATTACATGTTAATATCATTCTAGAACTATGCAGTCTTGTGTATATGATAGAGCTACATGAAAAAAAAACTTACAGCTGTAGCATACTGTTGAAAAATTATGGAATTTGGATTACAGATATTTTTAATGCAGTCAGTTTATTTATTTATTCCATCCTTTAACCATTCATTCATTCAATCATTTTATTTTAGACATTCCTGTAGATTTGTTCAAGAGACCTTCCCATGAATATTCCGAAGACCAGAAACAGTTTGCCACTACAGTGCATTTTTACAGTCCGAAGGCCTATGCATACTTGAGAGAATACATGCACTTACCACATCCATCTACAATTCGACGGTATATAATGTATAGTTATGATACTATAGTGTTCATGTGTTACTAACATGTATATTTAAGGAAGCATGTATTATACCAGTTTATAATCGTATATACTCAACAAGTTTTACTCTTATTTGTAATGCTATTTTGATTTTGCAGATTTCATCATGACAAGATCACCCAGATGCCTTTACTTATGTTTCAAAATGTTTCAAATAAATAAGTTCTGTTATTGTTTATTGTTCTTGTTACTTACACAGTTTGCAGTATGCACCAATATTGGTGCCATTGCTCAGTGCTTCTGTACATTGTAATATAAATTGATAATGCAAAAAAATGGTTCATCAGTATATATTTCGTTGACAATTATGTTTAATCCATACTGTAGTGTATTATCAGCTTTTAATGTAATTTGTGTCTTATATGATATCGCTTGATATTAAACTATTGCCTACACTGAACATTTTCTGATTTTAGGTGGGTGAGCAGCATTTCTTCAAAACCTGGCATTTCGGAGCAAGTTCTCTCCATGTTGAAGTCCAAGGTAGAGACTGATCCAGCTAACTACGGCTACTGTACCCTGATGCTTGATGGGATGTCCATAAGGAAACATCTTGACTGGGACCAAAGCATCAACGGATGGTTGGTTTTGTTGACCTCTGAGCTGGTTCGATCGACGGCGGTGCAGGGGAAGCTACTGAAGCATTGGTTGTAATGGCTGTAGGTCTGCAGGGACAATGGAAAGTGCCAGTTGGCTACTTTTTGATAAATAGTATATCTAGAAAATTGCAATCTCAACTTATTTTGTCAATAATATGTCATTGTATGATGTCAATGTAAAAGTTGTTGCTTCTGTCATGGATGGTCACAGTACAAATCAGAAGATGGCAGGTGTACTTGGATGCTCATTAGTACCTGGAAAGATTCAGCGTAAATTCACACATCCTGCTGACAGTACTCATAATGTTTATGTGTTCTTTGATGCATGGTATTTGTTAAAGAATCCTTGGGGTGCTCTACATGCTTTGCAAGAGATTGTAACAAGTGTTGGTGTAGCCAGATAGAATGACATAGTGTGCTACAGCAGGCTGACGCAAACAAACTGACTGCACAACACATACGCTCTGAGAAATGAATGTTAAATTGGCAGCTCAAACTTTGAGTTCGTCTTTTGCTGCTGCGCTCAGATACGCAGCTCAAGTAGGTTGTACTGGCCCTGATGATTATGAAGGTACAGCCAATTTTGTATTGGTTATTGACCACTTGTTTGACATATTTAATACCTGTTGCTAAGGGGTTTAAGAGCCCATTGCGGGCTGAAAATTTGTTATAATTGGAAATTTCTTGATGGATGCAAGGTCTGTGTTACTTAGTATGACTGACATGACAGGTGCTAAGGTGTGTTACGTTAAGCGCAAAAATGCTGTTATAGGATTTCTGTTAAATATTGAGAGTCTGCTTGGCCTATTCCAAGGAACTGCTGCTGGGGCCGTCCCCAGTACAGAAGTACTTGGTGACCTATAAATTGTCTCCGGACCATCTCGAGTTATTTCTTTTTTTCAGCTGTACGCCAACGAGGAGGTTGGAACAATAACCCCTCTGGCATGCAGTTTGCCAGCGCATATAAAGCACTGATGAGCCACGCAGGTGTTTCTATCACAGGTGCCTGATGAGGTTGTGCATTTTATCACCCTTGAATCGGCTCTGTGCGATCACACATACAGCGGTATCAAGGCTGGCCTGAGTGTATTTGTTGAAGGTATCCTCGAGTATATTGCTGGATGGGTTGTTCGTTCTGTAACAAAAGTGTCTTGTAAAGAATGTTCCACTGGTCTGGTAAGACCTGCATCTGAGTGTACATCTGCGTTTTTGAAGTTTAAATACAATGGTGGACTACATCAGCAAGTGTGGAATTGTCATGCGTTCTAGCATAAACATTTAGAAGGTTGCATCTGGTGAATGGGAGAAAATGATGGTATCCAGAATGCTAGCTGAAATGCCTCCTAATTTGTTTGAAGAAATTTGTGAGCATTCAATGCAGACATCAAAAGGTATTGACACACACTATTAGATGCTGGGCTTCGCCGTTTCCACACTGTGAACCTGACCGGTCTGATTCTGACTGGAGACAGTATTAGGCAGAAAATGAACAAGACCGTGTTGTTCAAGCATCAGTAAATCTCTGTTTTCTCCCCCCCCCCCAAGTTGTATATCAAAATACACAAGTTTTGGGTGAAAATATAGTATATTAGCACTAAAATACAGATTTATGTAATAAATCAAATTGTCGGTGATGCTGAAAGTGAATTATTCTATCATTTTATAGATGTCGCTGTCGTCAGCCTCGTTTTCATATTATAGCGAAATCTGTCAAAACAATTGCACTGTTGTAATATGTTTGGGATTGGAAAATCAGTCTATATATTAAAAAGATAATGAAAGTATTAATTACATTGTAAACATGATACTGTGCATAAAAGCACCAATTTGATGATAATGCAGAAAATGGTTTATCAGTTATGTATTTTTTTTTTCAGAAATATCTGAAATGTCTTGGCTGATATACAGTTTTGCACCATATAGTTTGTTCTGTCTCCATTGTGTTCTTCACTGGGTCTCAGAGGGAATTCTTGTACATGGTATTTACATTCTGAACAGTATGAAGCATTCCAGTAATTTTTCTGTGGCCTAAAAAATCCTGTAAAAATCTGTGGCTTTCATATCATGACAATTATGCTAAATTCCATATTGTAGTAAATCATCAGCTTTTAATGTAACTGTGTCTTATATGACTAAGCTATTACTGACAGCGAGCGTTTTCTAATTTTAGGTGGTCTCAGTCTATATATTAAAAATAATTAAAATATTAATTACAGTGTTCACATACCAGGTCAGTGCCCCAAAATTAAACAAATAATAAATGCTTACCTCTACTCTCATATTTATTAACCACTGTTAAGTATATGTGTAATAACTGATATAAACTGGTTCTAACATCTCGCCTCCTCAATGCTTACATGGCACGCCCAGCTATTTTGCCCTTACCGGAAGTTAGCAGCGATGGCCCATGGCGGCTTAGTGAAATTCGCGAGGATGCGCGATCTAAATTTTCTTCTACGTCATTGGGACCAGCTGACAAACCGAGTGACGTAGCGCACACATTTATTTTTATCAGTCGTTCTCTGGCGGAGAGTTGACGAACTATCAGAAACAACTAATTAGCCGCCACCTAAAGGCCGTAATCATGGTATCGGAGCCTTACCACGACTCCAGGGCGCTGTGCCGTCTGTAAACTCTCTCTCTCTCTCTATCTGTACTGACGTCATAACTCTCTATCTATCTATCTATGTATTTATCTGTACTGACGTCACATCTCTCTATCTATCTGTACTGACGTCATAACTCTATCTATCTGTACTGACGTCATAACTCTATCTATCTGTACTGACGTCATAACTCTATCTATCTGTACTGACGTCATAACTCTCTATCTATCTATCTATCTATCTATCTATCTATCTGTACTGACGTCATAACTCTCTCTCTATCTGTACTGATGTCATAACTCTCTATCTATCTATCTATCTATGTATCTATCTGTACTGATGTCATATCTATCTCTATCTCTCTGTACTGACGTCATAATTCTCTCTATCTATCTGTACTGACGTCATATCTCTCTCTATCTCTCTGTACTGACGTCATATCTCTCTCTCTCTCTCTCTCTCTCTCCCCCCCTCTCTCTCTCTCTCCTCAATCTCTCTCTCAATCTCTTGCTCGGTTCTTGTTTACGGGTGTAATTCTCTTATTTGTAGAAACATTTGTATCTTTTTATTTCCTTTTAATGTTCAAAAAGCAGTTTATTAATGGCAATTAATTTGAAAATTCGCTAAATTCTTCAAACTTCCCATTCGTCCTGCGTCTAAGGATTTAATAATAATTCTGAACTTGCATGCAGTTTTAAGCATTTTCAGAACAGAAGAATTTCAGTTTCTACGAAATAACCTTAGCGAAGCGGCTGGAAACCTCCTCTCATTCCGTAATTTCATTTTACTGTTTCTTCTCAGAATTATCTTCCATCGCCTACATAATCAGATACCATAATATTACCTTTTTAAAAGGAGAATGGTTTTACAATTTCGATCTCTATATAATGGGAATTTAGTTGTTTGTCTTCTCCGTTTTTCGTTTGTATTTTATAGCTAAATCGTGAGCATCAACTTGAATATGTAATAAATAAATTATTCTGCACACAACCCACATAACGAAGGAGTCATATACTTAACCCTAACTGGTTGGATGTGCTGAGGGAAGGGAACGAATCAAGATGGCGTCTTCAAAATGGCTCTTGATGGGGAAATGATGGACGGCCGTGATCACAAAACCTCCGAATCGTCTGAGAAGAGAAGTGTGAGAAAATTAAGGAAGTTTGCGAACAGCAACCGTAGAGGCCTGAGTCGATAACTGGCTAATAATGGAATTGTGAATTAACAAAATTAATTCACGCTGGTAGTTGTTAATAACGGTTACGGTTAACCAGTCAAATTGTTTGACTTTCTGTAAGTCATCTTCTTGTAATGCTTTAGCTAAGCATTTTGTTTTAACTTATTAATTTAATGAAATAAAGAAATGAGATTTAAAAAAAAAAAAGATCAGACTGTTCAGCTCCTTTCATTCCTTTTTAAATTATATTGCACGCAAACGCCATCAGTATGAATTGTTATGGACATTAGCAACATCACGGCCATTGTGATCTCCAGTTTGGCGGCCAAGATATGCATATTCCTGTGAAGCATTGTTCCGCTATTCTGTTTTGGCCAACAACAGCCGCGTGCTACTTTCTTTAACAGATCGTATTTTCCTACCACTTTACTAACCAGTCCATATCACCCGGGCCAATATTATCCAACTATGTCGTCATCAATCTTTCTTTATCTATTTTAAATTTTTTTTTTTTTGGCCTCGCACATTCGCCTTAAATAACCTGTCTGTCGACTTATCGACCGAGGCTGGCACTCGGACTTGATCTATTCCCTCGCATCTCGTGACTGGAATTCTACGTCGACACGTCTACTAGCATTGGGTGGGAATTCCTGGCTGGCAAGAACATAATTTAATAGTAATTAGCCATGCGTGTAGTTTTGGTACATAATGCATTTTTCAAGGTGCTAGCTAACGCGTCATAGCTGTGCAATGTGGTGAGCTCATGAGTTCTGGCGTCTTAATCTTTTTACTTTTAATTTAAGAGATCCCAAAAGGATGATGTATCATTGCAAATAAATGATCAGCTGTTCCTTCATGAATTTGTTGCTACATAATGGGGGAAGAAGAGGTTTCGCTGCTCAATGTACCTTATCGGACATTTTGTTAATTAGTGGCATTCGTAGAAAAATAGATCAAATTAGTATCACATATTTACATGTGCAGCAAAGATGAAAAGTGCTGCCACCTACCGGCAAATAAAGTATTAGTTCTCATTCTTTCTGTCGGGCTGACTTACTGAGAGTTCGCTGTCCTCCACTACAGTCAGTTACTTAGGTAACCAGATGTTTCCAACTTCGTTGTTGCCTTCTGTTATTCATTTCCCACCTCATCGTTTCGACGCAAAGTGCCCCACGCCTCCTTGTAAGATGGCCAGCAGTTCAGAAGAGTCGTTTGGAACTGTACGACAATCTTTCCATAGATATCGTTGCCGGGCCGGGGATCCAAACTTTTCGGGACCATCGTGGGGCGATGATAGCGAGAGATGGGCTGATCCTTATCTACGGTCGCCGTGCCCTAATAATTGTCCAGGTTCCTGTTTGTCATATTCGCTCAAAGGAATAGCACCATTACGAATCGTCAAGGTCTCTCGCTCGATTGCGTTTCTTTGCAGTATGTTTCCCGGATTCGGGGCCTTCTGTTTCATTGTTTTACCTGACGGGAATTCCAAACCGACCAGAGCCCTGGCCAGGTAAGCGATTTTCAGATGTCTGTCACCGGGTTATCGCGTTCGCTATCTGCGGCAGATGTCTGTTCCGGAATTCTGCCCGACTAACGACCGCTCTAGGTGTTGGCTTTTCCTCGCAAACAGGACTTTCCACCCTCCCAGCCCCAACACATCTACATTCAAGAATGGCGGATTTTCGACTATTAACCGGTCCGTTCCCCCCCCCCCAGATATCTATATTTCGATATGGCGGATCCTCAGAATAGGAGGCACAGATATACCACTCTGTTTACTTCTAATTATTTTCGTTTATTTAATAATTAGAAATGTGAAATTTAAAAAAAAAAAATTAAAAGTGCTTAGCAAATGATTTATTTGAAAGGATTTAATGATTATAAATAATAAAATTAAAATTTTTAAAAAAGACAATAATATTAGTACCCTATGGCTTTTGTCAACCTAGTATACTTACTTTTGACAGTGTACAAAACTAATCTTTAAAAATACGGATAATTATTTTTTTTTTTAAATTTCATCTTATTAATTCTCTTAGTACAGATTAAACTAAGCTTCTAGGTAAAGTTAAAGTTTTGATGTTAGTTTTAGATATTAGATTACCTTGCTTTATGTATTCCGCTAAAATGTTGGTCTTATGTTTCTGAACTCCGACATTTCTTTAGATTTATATCGGACGTTCATATCTCTTATTGCTGCAGATTGACGCTGATTCCTTTGTTTTGGGCTTCATTCGTACTTCCAAAACTTCAAGCATAGAAAAGGCAGGGTGGAATTACATTTTAGCGACGTTCACCGGTTAATCAACACAGTAAACAAGGGGGTGTCCCCAACTGCGCCCCCATGCGAGGCGTCTCGACATTACTCTCGGCCGAAGTCTAGGTGGTGGCTGGAGGCCAGGTCCCTCCCTCCAAGATAGGGCAGGTTTTCCCAGTAGGCTAACCACCACCACCACCACGCCGCATTATTCTTCATTTTAAGTAATTTGGTTTTTTCCACTAAACGAACTCGTAAGTCCCATCTTCGAGGTCTTGGTGGCGGCCATCACAGTCGTGAGCAAATGAGAAAACAGCGCCATCTACTGGGCAATTCCTGTGTGAATAAATGATAGAGTGAAGAACACAGACCCTTATTCGATGCTTATATCAAAACCTACTATATTCTTATGGTATTGTTATTGCTGTTGCTTCTATTGCTTATTTGTTGTTGCTGGTTTTTTGTGCATTATTAATTTAAATGTTTGTATGTTTTTTTTGGTATACAGTGTCGATCTGTAGTGATCACATTTTGGGGATTAGAAATACTATTATGAAACGATACAGGGAAGTCTTAAATCTACTGTAGGGTCCATTCTGTGTCCAGCTGTCATCTTTAATAAAGGGTGTGTGCATTCAGAGAAATTTTAACATGTATACATATACCTATATGAATAGGATAGCAGGGAATCTTTGTTAGCAAACTTGGTGACAGACGGCCAAAGCGGTCAGTCGGGTACCCGTCTTTGTTAGTAGCGGATCTGACGATCGAAGGCGTTCGAGAAATTTCGCAGAAGCAGAATTCGTCAATCCGTTTTCTGGCCAGTTCCGTCCCGACAGAATGCGAGGTCTTAAGACAAATCGAAACTTGGTTGGGATTGACGATTGCCAACATAATTCGGAAAAAAATCAGAAGAACATCACCCAATATTTCGCGACGTCTGTAGTAGTTATCAGAAATTAGTCACTTATAAAATCTGTTTGTTTTTTTTTTGCATTTCAAAAAGCAAAAGTAGCTGAATCGCCACCAAAGGCCATTATGTTCATCTGCGAGCGCATTGTTCGAGTAGGAAAAGTTGTGTCTTCACCACTGCTGAAGGATTATGTGATTAGAACTACTGCAGCGGGTCTGTTACTCGTCACAACATCTTGGTTGTCGTCGAATGATGGCATTCATATCTTCCGCAGCTCATGCACACTCCCGCCAATCACTTGACATGTCGCACCTAAATTGCAGACTGTATTTCTGTTTAAATTCTGTAAACGTTTGGCCAGGCAGTGTAAATGACGTCATTGGCCAGGATTCGGTGACTGGGGAAAAAATTGTCGGTATTTCTTAAAATATCTGCAGTAGTCGTTAGTGATTTTAATTTAAATTCCAAATATTTTTATGGAATAAATTATCATCTTTATCAACTCGATGTGTTTGGTCAACACCGGGTCGACTTCTTGCGGTCGAGACAATTCATTAATTCTGAAGACTAAAAAAACCGTCCTAAGCAAGACGAGCTGGGATTTTATGTTTTTTGATTAAATATTAAAGATACAGTAGCAGTTTTAGAATAGGAAGAGTTATCGCGCTCTGCGATTTGTTGTTGTATTCGCGAAAAATACGCCATACGTTTACCTGCACCCTTATATGATATTACTGAAGTCCCCACTGTTCGTTTTAGACAGGGCCGGCTGGTGGAGAAGAGCCGGAA